>VMDR010015761.1:7686-22017 GCA_007922815.1 Macrotus californicus | reverse complement strand
TGAGATAGAAACATTGGCTCAAAAATAATTTAATAAATATAAAAATGGCCAATATAACTAATTCAGTAAGTTGGAAACATTAATAACAAATGACTACACTTTTTTTTTTAGTAATCAGTCTCTTACATGAAATGAATGTTTTCTAAAGTAGAAAATACTATTACTTTGAAAATCTAAAAAGCTTATATTCTTAACTCCTCAATGTTCTGCTTAATTTGCCTAAATTAATACTATTGCTTCGGGTTATTTTTATTCTCTTAATCATTTTCTTTGTACCAATCCAAATACGTTCCACCTCTATGTATGCTATTCTCTAAAATGCTGTAATTTAAGATTCATTATATGAGATTACAAATCTAGAATTGGAGATGTTTCTATAAGTAATTTCTAAAATCAGTGTGTTCTTTCCAAAGGAACAAAGCATGCTGGAAAGAAAACAGGCTTTTGGAGTAAACTTCAAGTAAAACTCCAGGCCCGCAACTTTCTAGCTGCACAACCTGGGCACATCACTGTGTCTCTGTGTATACACACACACACACACACACACACACACACTGGAATATTACTCAGCTATAAACAAAACAAAACAGAAGACCCTACCATCTGTGACCACATGGATGGACCTTGTAGGCATTATCCTAAGTGAAATAACTCAGAAAAAGGCAAAGAGACTATGACCTCACTTATATATGGAATCTAAAAAAAGGGAAAAAAAATCCACTAACCTCAGACAAAGAGAGAAGATTCGTGGTTGACCAGAAGTGGGAACGGGGGAGGGCTAGCAGAAGGGAGATGGTCAGACCCCCAGTTACGAGATGAGTAAGTACTAGGCATAATCCACCACACCGCTGTCTGATGTGTAGGAAGGTTGTAGAGGGTACAGACCCTGAGCGGTCTCACCACAAGGAGCAGTTCTTCCTTTTCTTTTTATTGGATCTATGTGAGATGATGAATATTACAAACCTATTGTGGTAATCCTTTCACAAGATATGTAAACCAAGCCATTACGCTGTATACCTTCAACCTACATAATGATTCTGTCAGTATTTCTCAATAACATTCAAAAAAGTAAGGGACACTCTTTCATAGTCAAAACCAGGTCTTACTCTGTAGTCACGGTGAGACACAGAAAAGTATTAAGCACTACATACTTAAAGAATGATATATAAGTCACCTACAAAATGGAATAATTTTAAACAGACTGCTTGCTTATTAGTGAAGACAATAATTTGCTCTTCCTAGTGAGGGAGACGTTGGAGTCCCTGGGAATAAAGATATTACTCACACCAATTATTGTTCAATTTCCATTACCTAATATATTGTAAAACATTCTGGAATGTTTTACATATAAACATGAAAACACAGCTTAAAACATCAAACAACGGTAAGAGAATCCACTGCCTTCTTTTTCACTGTAGGAAAATGGAAATAAAATAAATGAACAACAATGATCAGAATGAACTATGCTCAGTGATCGTAACAAATATATCTTCATTTTCCTTCTATGGCAATAAGGATAGCAAACACATCAAATTCAGCCCACGATGTTAACAATTTAACTCTTAATCCCCCTAACAACCCTGGGAGGGTTTACTCTCATTTAGATGGATGTTATTCCCACTTTTAAAGTTGAACCAACAGAGGGCGTGAGAGGGCCAGTTGGTAACTTGTGCAAAGTGAAAAGCAAGCGCGGAGCACCAGCTAAAATCAATACTGATAAAATCCAGACTGCCTGGTTTCAGCGTCTGAGCTCGTAACCGCCACACCAGCACAATCCCTCTCAAAATATTCTGTTTTTTGCATGTATCACATATGAAAACTTTCAAAAGTATAACACGTTTCTAAACCAAAGGAAATGACAAGTTATGAAACTGGAGAACTGTTAAAAACACCTCCAAGTAATAACACTTCTTCTTGTTCGCAGTTCTTATATTCAGGTGAGAATTCAGTTGAAAAACATAACAATGTATGTCTGAAGTTCAGAACATAATTATAGATGGGAATTAAATACCTGGAATTTTACCAAAGCTCTAGATGAAAGGGCCTTTAATAAAAACTGTCCTACAAGAATATCCATTTTACATGGCATATCACTGAAATATGTGTGTGCCCCAGTGAATACGTAGATGATTCATTGCTAGATAGAATGTCTCTGGCCTTTGTCATAAAGTATTGTTTGGGCAGAAAGCTTTTGCATTTGTATTATATCAATTAAAAAGTCACTGCAGTTCACCGAGATTTTTCTCATGAAAGAAAATGACAGGACCGTGTCGGAAACACCGCGCACCTGGACACAGAACGTCAGTTGCAGAAGTGATGCGCATTGCAGAGTTAGCGTTTACCTTGTGATAGGCCATATAAATACCTTCTAGCTATAATAAAGTAATATATTGATGCGAGCTCAGTAAAGAAATCTAGTATTTCCTGTAGCTAGACGCACTTGAATGCAAGTGTGTCTGCCACACCCCCATTCACACATGCCATAGACTCTGCAACCCAGTACTCCGTTTCACCAACAATAATTACAGAAACTAAAATTCAGACGTCAATGGCGTGCCATAAATATTGTTAAACAGGTTAGCACAAATGCTCCTTAAGCTCTGAGGCGGTATTTCAATTTAACTGAGGTTGCTGAAGACTATTTCTTTTCTTTGGTAGATGGCCAATCTACAATAGATAAGTGTTGTCCACTGGAACTTTCTGTGGTGATGGCAATAGTTCATATTTGTGCTATTCAACACACTGACTACTAAACACATGTGGCTATTGAGCACCTTACGTGAGACTGGTGTGATTAAGGAACGAGCTTTTTAACAGCATTTGGTTTGAATTAATTAAGAATTAAATAGCCGTATTGGACTGCTCAGATCTTCTCTCTTCAGGGAAGACAAACAATGAGCACAGCTATGTAGCAGTGAGGCTGGTTTTTTATGTGTGTTGCCAATAATCTTCGAAGGTAGCTCCAAATAATAAATTTCAAAATATCTTAATTGCAGAATTAGAGAAAGACAGGATTGTAAAAATACAGATTTCTAAAGAAACCAACCCAACTCTCTATAAGTGGGAGTTAAGGAAGCCATGAATAATATAAAAAGCAACGATAAACTAGTCAAGTATGGTACAAAATTAATGAGTATAAGTAAATTCTAATAATTAATCATAACATCCAATATATAAACAGTGTACATCAGTGGTTTCCCAACATTAGATGTGCTGTAGAATCCTTTGGAACTTGGGAAGTTTCTTTTAAAATTACACATTCCCTTGCCCTGGCTGGTATGGCTCAGTGGATTGGGTAGCAGCCTGCAAACCAAAGGGTCGTGGGTTCGATTCCCATCTAGGGTACCTGTGTAGGTTGTGGGCCAGGTCCCCAGTAGGGGGCACACAAGAGGCAACTACACATTGACATTTCTCTCCCTTTCTTTCTCTCTCCCCCTCTCTAAAAATAAACAAAAAAAACCCTTTAAAAAAATAAAATAAAATGACACATTACCAGAACAGAATTTCTGAAGGTGAGGCTTAAGAATCTTTATTTTTTGTCAGTGAGATTGTACAAACATTGTAAAATCTCTCTCACATGTGGAATCTAACAAGAAAAATATCAAACTTACAGAGGCAGAGAGCAGAATGATGGTTGCCAGGGGGTGGGCAGTGGGAGAAATGGGAAAACATTGTCCAAGGGCACAAATTGTTAGTCTAAGATGAATAAGTCCCGGGGACTGAATACACTGCATGGTGACCATAGTTAATAATACTGTACCGGGTACTTGGATTTTGCTAAGAGAGGAGATCTTAAGTGTTCTCACTGCAAAAAATAAGGTCACTATGTGAAGTGACAGAGGTGCCAGGAACTTGATGTGGTAATTGTTTCACAATGTGTACATCTGCCAAGCCATCACACTGTATACTTCAAATACAGGCAATTCATTTGTTCATTATGCCTCAATAATGCTGGGGGCGGGGGTCGTCGCTATTCAGACCAAATAAACCAGGGAGAGTAGGTCCCCTTAGGCTCCACCCTCCTGACCTAAGCACTTCCCAAAGGTCCCACTTGCTGACATCGCACCTGACATTAGGTTTTAACACAGGAATAGGAGGGGCACGTGTGGTCTATAGCCGAGGGAGCTCTTTTGCACATTGCAGTATATTTCACACCATTTCTGGCCTCTGCTCACTAGACACTAGTAGCACCAAGTTATCACAACCAAAACTGTAACCCAACATCACCAAACACCTACCGGGAGTCAAAACTGCGCCCTGACCCCCATTCTGAACCATTTCTATAAGGCAAGATAATCCATTTAACCCTTAATGTACAGGCAATTATTTTTCTCCCAAATAGTACATATTTGAAATTGGCAGTGTATCTGAGGGTAAATGACTGCTGTTTACCACAACATCGTTGCCTTATGAGTCTCTCAGAAAGAATCTAACATCTGCAGACTAGCCAAACGGTGTGACAAAATTTGACTCAGTACTCCCAACTAAAGACTTACAGTGAGAAATGAAAATGTTGAATTAAAAATCTTGGTTACATGTACTAAAAATTCTTGTATTCATTTAAAATGATGACTATATAAATTTTATACATTTAAAATTAAAAGAATTAAAGTATAGCATCAACTCAACTCATAGTCCAAAGGTAACAATGCTATATTTCTTCCCCAGAAGTTGTGGTACATAAACACAAAGGTGTGTTCCTAATTTCTTTTAAAGATCAAAAGAGCACTGGCTGAGAGTGATAAGATGCAGCTCTAGTCTTGGTTAATTAGTAACTGGCTGGGTGTTCTTGGATAGTCACTTATTTGCTCTGTGCCTCAGTTTCCCCTAGGAAAATGCATTTTGACTAGATCTGTATCTTCACAGTTCTACTACGACAGTAACATATTTCTAATAGAAATAATGCCTCAATTCCTCCCCCCAACTCCTGCCCCGAGCCCACATCAGCAGTCTTTAGCTTCTTGCTAACTTTTATTTTAAACCACAACAAACACAGGGCTTCTTCTATAGCTGCGTTCTCGGGATTAATGAGAAACCATGAGATATTTTCCCATCTGGTCTTTGGATTCAGTGGCCAAATGACCAAGTACACATAACAACATTTCTTGGATACTGTTCCCAAGCTGAACCAATTTAGCCGTTGCTTTAAAATTAAATAAACAAGAACTCTGAATTTAATATCTTATAACATGATTTTAAAATACAGAAAAACCTTTAAAGAGTGGAGTAGCTTGACACAGAGCAAGGTGACCTTAATTCTGTAGACTTCACCATTGGATACAATTACAGTGAGGCAAAGCAGTCAAAGAAAATACCTACAAGTCGTTTGGATTCTACTTCTAGGAGAGGAGAGGAGAAAAAAAACCTAATCATTTTCCATATCTAAAAATAAACCTTAAAATGTGAAAAGAACACAATTTTATATCAAATTATTCATATGATAATTGTCATCTACTGAAAAGTGATTATAAACCTTGACGACAAAAATGGACTAACTTGAAAAATGCATAAGTATTTTATGTCTGAATTTGTTTACGGCAAAACATGAAATTGTATTGAAGCTGTATGCCTCTTTATACACGGTGACAGGACATAAAAATTAATAAGCAAAATAATGAGTCACTATCTTGAACAAAAACATTTTTCTTTCCATAGATGCATTACGCATAGAAAATTAGAAATAGAAATGATCAAAAACCTACATATTATCCTCATAAATTATAATTATTCACACCTAATTGGGATTTAAAACGGTGTGATGACTCACTGCCTCTCTTTGCCATGCCTTGCCACAGTGAGGCTGTTCCTGCTACCAAAACACAAGTGCGGGGTATTTGTGCCGTGGAGCCACTGTGAGGCTGGCTACAGATGAGCTCAGGAGGTCAGCAAGTGCCGGAGCATTTAGCCACAGAAGCTGTCAAGGCCTAAAGTCACCCCTTCAGTGGGCAACACTGGTAGAGGAACCAGGAAGGTAAGCCCAGTGAGAACCAAAGCTAGGGAAGGATGCTCTGGTAAGAAGGCTGCCTATCATGGAATACTGGATAGTGCCGCATAACTCCAGAATGAACCTCAGGTAAGGAGGAAGCTGTGGGAAATGGCGTGAAGCAAGCAGAGAGATCTGTCAACTGGCCAAGGTGAGTGCCAGGATTCCAAATACAGTGCCTGTAAACTGTGGGGTGATACATGGGGCCACTGTGCCGAAGTACCTTCAGAACCACACAATGCACGGTCCTACCCAGTTTCAGAGAGACCTTAACCCTAACGCGGATGAATTTCAGCAGGTCTATTCTGTGTATCCAGATCAATTTAAATATTTTATTAATGCCAAGTTCTCACCTCCTCCCCAAAACTCTCCTAATGATAAATGTCACTGAACTCTTCTTTCAAAACCCCTATACCATTTACTATCTCTAATGAACATATTTTTGCCTGTTTACCATTATATGATGATATATGTCATACAGTTTAGCATACCATTCACTAATTATGTTATTTATGTATGCCATCCTTTTCTAGCTAGATTAACTATTCTTTAAGAGTACATACCTTCTTATACATTTTGAAACCCATAATGACTAATGCTGTTCCAGGCATAATGGGAACTACTTAAATATTCTTCTAATGCATTTAAATATATAAACAAATGTAACTAAATATATTACCATGCATAAATATTATACTTGAAGTATAAGTCAAATGTTACAAATTGCCAAGTTTATATATCTAAAGCTTATATGTATACAAATTGCCAAGTTTATATATATATAGAGAGAGAGATATAGATAGATAGACAGACAGGTAGATAGACAGACAGATAGACAGAGACAGTACACACACCATAGTGGTCAAGATCATTGGCTTCCAAGTTAGGCCAACCCAGATCTGAATCCTTGTTTTGCCTGGTTACTAGCTTACGACCATATCAAGTTATCTAATCTCTGAACCTCAGTCTACTCACCGGTAAAGTGAGAATAGTAGTTCACAGGGTTGTTGTATAGATTAAGTAATATAATGTATATAAAGCACTTTGTACAGGCCTGGACATATACTGACAATGCATCAAAGAGACAATGGGTTTAAAAATTACACTAAATTTTAATTTATATTATAATAAAAATTTCAATCACTTTTCAGAAGGCATAATAGTATGTATTGCTTCACTTAACAGTTTCCTTGTTTAACTTTATTGTTAACACAAATTAATCTAATTTTCACCAGCTAATGTTAAGGATATATCAATTGTTTTCTTTTTACTTCAATTAAATAAGAGTATTTTCAGGAAAATTGTTATCTTATTTGGAGCATCTTCTTTTATGATAAAAGAAAATCAATTGTCCATCCAGTTAATAATTCTATTCTTGGAATGATCAGGTTGTTGAAATTTGTCTTCTATCATTTAAAAAATAACTATGTTTGAACTCAATTAAAAAATGGGCAAAGGACCTGAACAGACACTTCTCCAAGGAGGATATACAGAAGGCCCAGAGACATATGAAAAGATGCTCAGCATCACTAGCCATCAGAGAGATGCAAATTAAAACCACAATGAGATATCACCTCACACCTGTCAGAATGGCCATCATAAACAAATCAACAAACAACAAGTGCTGGTGAGGTTGTGGAGAAAAGGGAACCCTAGTACACTGTTGGTGGGAATGTAGACTGGAGCAGCCACTGTGGAAAACAGTATGGAATTTCCTCAGAAAACTAAAGATGGACCTGCCTTTTGACGAGGCAATTCCATTGCTGGGATTATACCCTAAGAATCCCAAAACATCAATTTGAAAGAACCTATGCACCCCAGTGTTCATAAGCAGCATTATTTATAATAGCCAAGTGCTGGAAACAGCCTAAGTGCCCATTGGTAAGTGATTGGATCATAAAACGTTGGTACATTTACACAATGGAATACTACGCAGCAGAGAGAAAGAAGAAGCTCCTACTCTTCACAAAAGCATGGATGGAAGTGGAGAGCATTATGCTAAGTGAAATAAGCTAGGTGGTGAAAGACAAATACCATGTGATCTCACCTATAAGTGGAACCTAATCAATAAAACAAACAAGCAAGCAAAATATAACCAGAGACATGGAAATAAAGAACAAACTGACAGTAACATGAGGGGAGAGGGAAGAGGGATTATGGGGGAAAACAGGGAAGGGTCATCAAGGAACATGTATAAAGGACACATGGGCAAAGCCAAAGGGGGTAGGATCGAGGGTGGGAGGTGGGGATGGGTGGGAGGGCTAGTGGGGGGAAAATGCAGACAACTGTACTTGAACAACAATACAAAAATTAAAAAGATAAAGGAATAAAAAAACTACATTTGATGTTTTAAAATTCAGTTATGAGGGATAGCATCTAAATTCATAAGTCAGAAGCTATTTCAAAATAAGTATTCTATCAAAAATCCTCAAAACGTACTTGGAAGAATATGTGATTATTCAATACACCTTAGATGACAGTAGGCGGCATGCAGCTGATCAGAGTATACACCACACTTCCACCAACATAATGAGATGAAATTTCATTTTAATTGGATCATCACAGCAACGTCCATGGACTGTACCATGGTTTATTATTAAAGAATCTAGATCACCTCTGATCATGTATTAAATTTGCAGTTCTGGTATGGCAGAAAACCATGTGGCTGGCACAGAGACTAATCTAATGTGAGCAGACTTGTGTCTGTTGAATCAATAAAACAGAACAGGTGAGACACAGGGCCAAGGAATCGAAAGCCGTCCGCACATAACCACTTTACTCTTACTGGTGGAGCGCAGGTATTGAGGAACCCTTTGTCACAGGTCTTCCTGATATTACTGTAGAAATACGTCAGTCGGTTCTTCAATGTGCATTTTATCAAATTTAACCATGTTGGTTTAACTCATTTCTCACTCTCGTGTATCGCTTTTTTCAGTGAGCAGATATGAGAAGAGCACTAAAATTATCCACTTAATACTAATTCAAAGTTTTCAAAACTTATTTAATGTCCAAGATGGATACTTTTAAAATGTTTATATAGAAAAAAGTTATATACAAGGATCATACATATGTTTGACGCATTCTGAAGCTGGAATGTAATGAAAATAATGGCCCAGGATCTGGGAAAAGACCTGAGGTAAGTTAACTCCTTTGTTCCTTTTCTCCTTCGACTAAAATATAGAAGACCCTGGTATTTCCTAGGTGATCTTTCATGTGCTGAGGTTACAAAGGGATGTGCAGCTTCTGCCTTTCCAGGGCTCAGGCTAGCAGGACAGCAATATAAACTGATAATAATATTGTTCCTCTCCTACCTTGTCATGAATCTAAATCTGTATTCTGTTTTTCCTGAACCTTCAATGCACACTTTCCGGCTTTCATTAGCCTTTAAACCTCCTGAAGACACCTCCACTAATGTACACACATGTATACATACTTAATATGTATCCTTACATACGTACATACATACAAACAACCCATGTCCCTGAGCCACCACTGTCACCACCAAAACCACATTCGGGCCTTCTCCCTTACACAGAAAAAAACATGTGAGTTTTCTATGCTCACTCTCCTTGCTTTCTCACGTCCTACTTCGCTAACCTGCTTCCATCCCCACCCCTCCATTGAAACAGTCTTACTCCAGGGTTTTTTGTCAATGTTTGTTTCTTTCTCTGAGCCTTTCTCACTCCTTACTTTGTCCTCTCCAAGCGTCCTTCAAATGTCCTTTCCTTGGCACGTAATACAACGACATTCTTCTGACTTGCCTCCCTGGCTGCTCTATCTTGACCTCTCCTTCACTTCGACGGTCACCTTGTGTTGGGACCTTCTACAACCACATTGCCCATCCTTGTATCTCGCATAAAATGTGCTCTTGACCTGAGGGGTTGTGAAATAATGGGGGAGAGGGGACGGAGACTGAGTTGAGAATAAAATGAGTAGTACTACTTAAGGGGCATAGCACTCAAAGGACGAAACTTGTACATATTTATTTGGTAAGAGATGTCAAGAAGGGAAGGATATAATTATGTCATTACGTAAGTTCGGCAACATTTTACGTTATGTTTAGTTAGGAGAAAGTACATGGGTCGATCCAGAGAATTTGGGAAGCGTGTATGTGCTGACAGCAAGATGCTGGAGCGTAAACAGAGAAGACGAAAAAGAGAGAGTGTTTAAAGCGAAGTTCTTTGTTGGTGGAAGTGCCGCTCAGTAGGGGCGTTATACAATTTTGCGGGGTGTGTGTCGCTGTGAGAATTGTTACAGTGAGTGGGAGAAATGACTGGGCTGTCATTTCAGGGGCAGAAGCTGGAGATTCTAAAGGTCCTTCGGTGCACAAGACACCTCCTCACCCCCCAACACAAACTCCTGATTCCTGCATGACATTCCAGTGTCTTAGCAAGCATCATCTGTTCATAATGATCTAACCCAACACCTAACTGTGTTTTTCTATAAACGCTAAGTATGTTTTGAACAGTTGTTATTAACGATGCATTTCTCAGGAAAGGAACGACCACGTATTTTAAGAGAAGACTATTCTCTGCTTTGTTCCTAACTTCACTGTGAGTCATCCTCCGTTTCAGAAAATCACATCACTGTACCGTGAACCTTCTCTTACGGATGAGTCACCAATACCACAAGCCTATACCTGTCAGCATCTGTAGCTGTCACCTTTGTTGCAATTCTATGATAGATGAAAGCATCTGACTACATTATGCCTAACAGCAAAGACATTTACAAACATTTATAGTAAAATACATATTGATTTTTCATAAATTATTTTCCATTTATGTTTCTCTTACATTACAGCAGTTTACTCTTTTCTAAAACCATATATCTACATAAGCTATATTGGTAATAGGTTTCCTTTCGTGCTAATAAAGGGGCCACTACAAATTATTTCCTATAATGGCATGAGGTTGAGAATCACCGGTTTAAATTTTTGGAAGGGCAAGAGCGATCCGAGCCAATAACACTGTTGGAGATCAACAAATGCAGCAGAAGGTCTGGCCAACACCAAACAGTGAGAGGTGGTGTTCCCAGTCCCCCTGGTCACGGAGACCCTGACTTATGCTAATGGCACCACAATGAGAAAACCCATGAGCCGGCTTAGCAGCCGCCGTGCATATGGTCAGGCTCATTTTCCCACTTAGTTGCTGGTCTATGGAGGAATGTGGGGAGGGATTTTTGCAGTGGACAAAGGATAAAATTACAAGGTGAGTGACTTCAGTTATAAACAAAAGAAAATATTTAATTAAGCCTAACAGCTCAAAATGTTCTTGCTCTTTCCACTGACAATGGTCACTGTCAGTTTTCATGAATTCACATTGCCTCATCATTTTAGCTTTTAAATATTAATTTATGGAAAGAACTCTCTGGTTTGGGTCACTAGCAATCTGCAGCAGCTTGCAGCCTGAAATGCGCTCCTCATCTCGCGGCCACCTAAGTGGGTTGCGCTTGCCCAAAGGGTGTAAAATTAAGCCTCAGGACAATAAGATGCAAGGCAAAAAAAGTCTTTACAAAACTTGTAAGACACGATTATCATCAGATGAGATAGTCATCTTGGATTCTACTTTATCCTCTAAAATTTTATTCATTAGAGCTCCTCAACTATTTTTCATGCCAATATTTAAAGAAAAAACATAATTTGAATAATTTATTAATGAATAAGAAATATAAAAAGAAACTTCTGGCAACATCGGAGGGTTGCCAGAAAATGTTCAAGGTATAATTCATGATCCACTCTTCTTTAAGCCGTATAATATTGGGTTGGCCAAAAAGTCCATGTGTCTTTTTTTTCCATAAAAGACACATTTTTCATTTTCACCAATAACTTTATTGATTCGGATATTTTGACCACTATCTGGTCTCTATCAACTTCAACTGGTCTACCCAACTGTGGAGAATCATCCAGCGAGACATCTCCAGCACGAAACTTTACAAATCACTTTTGACACGTTCGATCAGTCACAGCACCTTCTCCATACACTGCACAAATCTTTTCTGTGTGTTTCAGGTGCCTTTCTACCTTTCTTGAAATAATAAAGCATAATATGCCAAAAATATTACATTTTCTTCCATCTTCAATATTAAAATGGCTACACAAAAATCCACCAGTTTTGACTTTTTTTACATGCACGCTGATATGACAGCTGTCACAGTACAATCTAACAAAATTGTTTGGAATGAAGTTAAAGACAACTAAGCGCTACAAGAGCCATTTTACAGAAAAACCAAACAAATTTTCTGGTCAACCCAATACATTTTCAACAGTCTTAACAGCTTTCAATAAAACACAATAATGACCTTGAAAATATATTTCTATACTAGTTACTCATGAAGTAGCAACTAAACTGTGTTAAAATTTCCATGTCTTGTCCAATGCTATTGCCCTTTGTTCTGGTTGTTCACTCTAGCTTAATAAACTAATACTCAGATTTTGGAAGAACTTGGGCAGGTAGTTCATCTCTGATTCATGTGTCACCTGGGGGAAACAGGGACCGGACATTCCATTTCCAAAATGGCTTTTCAGTCACATATCTGCTATCTTGCTTCTAGGTGGCTCTTTCTCTCCCCCCCATCTCCCACTCCCTCTCTTCCCCCCTCCCACCTTACCCTCACCCTGTCCCCTTCTATCTGCATGCCTTGAGCTTCTCACAGCTTGGTGACCTTAGGGAAGAAAGACTTCCCTACGTGGCAGCTGCTTACCCTGAGCAAACATCCTAAGAGCAAGTAGTCGAAGAGAAAGTGGAAGCTGCCAATATCTCAAGGCCCGGGCCTGGAACCCAGCACAGTGTCACCTCCCCAGTGTACGATGTAGACAAAACCATCAAAGAGCCCACTCTAAGTTGATGGAACACGATGTCCCCTTTCTTTCTGAGTAACGCCAAAGAAATTACAGTCATCTTAAATTCACCACATCTTGTTTGAAGCATTAATTACAATTATTTTATCTCTGGTCAGCAGTTCCCATACTCAGCTAAACATGAGCACCAACTACACGTAAGGCACCGTGCCGAGAGCTCTACCAAACAGTCTCTTACTTCAGGGAATTAAAATTTCACCTAAAAAATGAGAAGTGCAGCTATAAATGTTTAAGCAATACTTCTCCAGTAATAAACTAGCCATGGGGAAAATGGGAGTGACAGGTGTGAGAAACAGGCTTATTAGAAACCCTCAGATTTTCATTCTGTCTACAAAAGCAATGCCACTCTCTTCCATGCAAACAATGAAAATATCCCCTATTTTGACAAAATGTCAATAATGACTAAAATGTTTCAGACTATAAATCGCATTCAGTTCTGAGGATAAACACATTTCCAGAGAACAATATGTTGGGCTACTTCATTGTCTCACCAGAGAAACCAGAGATAATCATATTTAATATTAGTATTCAAGATACATTATGCAAACCTCCAAAATCCTGCATATAAAAAGATGTGATCATAGGCACATTTAAGGTTGCATTTGTAGGTGGAACTCATAAATGATTTTGTTTGATAAACAGTAATGAAACAGACATTTGTTGAGGGTCTGTTATGTGCCTGGGTGTTGTGCTGTATCATTCTGGAGACATAAAGACTTAGAGACATCATCTCTGCAAATAAAGAGCTTACATTACTAAGGAAAGAGATGAGTAAACAGGCAGTCCTATAACAGTGTGACAAGTTCCATAATAGGGGCAAGTGCAGGCTGCTGCAGAAGGACACAGGAAATACATAGCTCAGCCTGATGGCCGATATGCCAGGAAGATCCTCCAGAGGACCATGCCAACCTCACAGCTGAAGGTCCACCAGAAGGGTACTGCTGATATTGGTGTGAGAATGGAGGCCATTTCTGAGTAAGGGAGGAATCAGTAAACATTCCAAACAGAGGGGCAAGGGCTACGAACAGATCCGGAAAAGAGAGATCCGACTGCGTTCAGGGCCAAGCCAGCATGACTTGTGGGGAATGTGGGGAGCATTTGGGGCAGAAAGACAAATGGAGAGATAGGCTGCAGGGAGATACCTAGGATCACATAACTCAGCGCCTTTTATTAGATGCTAATAAGTGTGGATTTCATGCTGAAAGCCACAAGGAGGCACGTATGGACAAAATACATGAACATAATAATTTCAGATGAATACTTAAAACACGTGCCTAGCCACATACATAAAAGTGTATCTGCAAATAGCCAGTGTTACATTTTTGAAAAGTCACATATCAGTGCTCAAAAAATAAAAGCACGTGAAAGCTTTTCAATTTAATGTCATAAATCTGAAGGGTTTTATTTATAAGTCAAATGTGTTTTTCAGTCGCTTGCATTTATTAAATTATTTATTGATTTAGTGTTTACACTTTTAGTGTTATAATTGTTT
>VMDR010015760.1:0-21913 GCA_007922815.1 Macrotus californicus | reverse complement strand
GCCCATCTGATGACCTGTGTGGACGAGCACCGGATATATCCGGCATCCATCTGTATATAATTTTTATAATTTTACTTATATAATTGATAGAATTTTATATAACTATCTCTTAATATTAAAGTTACAAACAACACTTGGAAAAAAGCATTGTTTTATTAAGCATAGATCTTATATAAGGTTAGGAAAGTCTTCACACAAAGGAGGACTAACCATGTGCTATGTGCGCGTTTTCGGCGCAGCACCTCGTACAGCAGGAGTATCGCGGAGGAAAGAGCGCTCGTACTGAAAGGGTTAAAAATCACCCAAAAAAGTAAATTCCAGGCACAGCTGGCCTCACTGACAAGTTCTACTGAATATTTTTTTTTAATATTTTATTTATTTATTTTTAGAGAGAGGGGAAGGGAGGGGGAAAGAGGGGGAGAGAAACATCAATGTGTGGTTGCCTCTCATGTGCCGCCAACAGGGGACCCAGCTCACAGCCCAGGCATGTGCCCTGACTGGGAATCGAACCAGCGACCCTTTGGTTGGCAGGCTCGCACTCAATTCACTGAGCCACACCAGCCAGGGCTCTACTGAACATTTAAGGGAGAAATAATATCATCTCTAAATAAATTCTTCCAGAAAATAGAAGATGAGAGAACACTAGTCACCTTATGTTTATAAGGCAACATTATCTGATGCTAAAGCCAGAAAAGAAAATGACATTATAAGAAAAGAAAATTATAGCCCTGGTCAGTGTGGCTCAGTTGATTGGAGACCTGCCCTTTAAACCAAAAGGTTGCGTGTTCAATTCCCAGTCAGGGCACACCTAGGTTGTGGGATCGATCACCAACTGATGTTTCTTTCTCCCTCCCTTCCCCCCATTTGCAATTATTCATGAAGGATACTGTACTTCATTTAGTGAAAATTTCACTTTCCTATTTGTCAGGTTAACACTTTAATTCCCTTGGCAAATTTGAACATTTCCAGATAGTCTCTTATCTTGTTGCTATAGCTACAAGGTCTTATCTCATTTGACTGGGCCCACCACTACAGGGCCCAGTTAAGCCGGATCACAGGCTTCTATAAAATATCTCCCCCATTCTAATTCTCTTTCCCCATTGAAAGACATCTTCACTCATCTATTAATGGGTGCTAAAGCCTGAAGCTATCACAGACATATACATATGGCAAAACTTATCAAAAATTGTATACTACTTTAAATGAGTGCAGTTCATTACATACCAATTATATCTCAATAAAGTTAATAAGTTGAGGATTTTAATAGACAGCTTTACTAAGTGAATATCTGTTTCTGTGCAATCTACAGAAACCTTTCCTGACCTTTCAAACTCCAAGTAGGTTTGATTAGACTCTACTCACACTTACAAGGACATATGACCTCTTTCAGAAATATGTAGTTCTATGCACCATGGCCAAAGAGTAAATTTTCAGTGAGCCAATCACCAAAAGGTTTGCAAAATTTTTATCTTAATGCCTACTTCCTCTTATAAGTTATGCTAAAAATACATAGGTACATTAAAACTCCTTAAAATCCTGTACCTTCTCAAATCACACAATGTTCTTCCTTCGGGATCCAAGCTCTTCTATTTGCCTGTGTCGGTTCCCACCCACTCTTTCACTCCCATCTAACTGCATTCACTAAATCCACAAGCCTCCCCGTTCTCTCTCTTTCACAAACATCAAGAAAGGGCTGCAGGGCTGCAAACCAGCTTTCTACTGAGAATTCTGATTTCCTGAAGGCAAAAAACTCCACAAATTCCTTCCCGTTGCCTGAGCAAAGAAGACTAATATTTTTATGCCAAGAAAGGGCACCAAGCAACTACAGAATCGTCTGTAGTATTTTCTTCTTATATGCCAAAAATCACAGCTGATGCGGAGAGAGGAGCAAAAAGAAAAGGGGGAAAGGAGTAAAAAGAAAAAACAGCTTACCCATGGAGTACAGGTTGTCAAAGGTCTGGTGCATGCGGATAATCTCATAGTAGAGTTCATCGTAGCTGCTGGGAGTGGGCAGGAATGTGTCGCCATATGTGATAAACATATTAAATAGGTTCACAATCTAAAAAAGAAGCAAAAGACCATATACAGGCATCACACTGAGAAGACTGGAAGGGTATTACTATTTGTATATGTAGCCAGCTCTTACTGGCTTGCAAGAGCTTATTGTTAAATTTTCAGGAATTTGTGAGCTAGTTGGTAAACAAAGCCATTCTTAAAAAATAATTTCTATAAACTTACAATCCAATAAATTATACTAAAATGAAGGTAATAAATACTAAAATCTTGTCACTTCCTAATTACTTTCTATCTTTTAGTATTATCTATGCTCTTAAGATTAATTTATACCTCTTCCATCTGGTGTGTTGGGAATATTGTATAATGGTGTTACTGCTCATCTTTTACCAACCCTGCATTCAATGATATCATGTTAACTGCTTGGAACTGGCCATGGTGGGTATAGTTTTACCATGGAAATCAGAAAAAGATCTAAATCAGGACTTTTCCCCCCAAAATGTTAAACATTTATGAACATACTGGGTAATATCCTGAGAAGATTGTAAAATGGCACAATGTCCTCCTACTACCCCAAATAACCAGTCGGATAAGCAGGCATCTGCAATGTCCCTCAGAAACCAAATCCAGACAGGATGGAACCACGGATCTGGCTAGGACACCTCTAGAGACTTTGCTAGGGACCAACATAGATACTGTATCAGTGTAGTAGTTTCTCAACTGGGACCAAGGCTCACTACTCATACACAGAGGTCTGACCTATATCTGCTGCTGCCAGACAATATATTCTCATGAAAGAGAGTCCCAGGTTTGCTAAAGACCCAGGTGAGAGTGGGGAGCAACAATATGGAGATTCTGATCCAAAAGGAAAATAAAGGCCTAGTTCTGCCTATGGCTTAGTCCCTAGAACCCAGCTCCTGCTTCAAAACAACCCATCTCTGCCTTAAAGTATATCTTCAGAGAAAGAAATATTTTTTGATTACTCACCATAAGGGCTAATGTAAAAATGTTGTGTTTGGCCAAAAGTACAGTCTCATTGGACATAAGGAACTTCAGCAAATTTATCAAGGCTTTAAAAAAAAAAAAAAAGACATCAACAAGCTATTCAAAGCATATTCTATAAAGTTAAATGAAAGCAATAAAAATCAACTACCTCTACAGAAATCTAAAAAAGGGCTAGAATGAGTGAGTCACAGCTACTAAGCACTTTTTAAAAGCAGGTAAGACGGGTATACTTGAAGAAAATACTGACCTTCCCATGCACATGTGTGCTTATCTGCCCACAGGTGGTTTTTAAAAATCTTCTTTTTGCCACTTCTTAAATAGCAATTAAGCTCAGCAATTTAACTATAAAACACATCTTAAGTGTTGCAAGTTTGCTCCTGCATATGATTCCCCCATCAAATTTATACAATTTATGGGTCAAAACGAGGGTCCCCCTGTCACCCTAGACTGCTAGCATCTCATGTCACCAAGTTTCAACTATGTACCTACTTCAAACATCATTACCAAGAGGGACATTTTTCGATTCTAACTGGTCACCAATATGGCAGCTGTACTGTAGAACTTACACCTGGGCTCCAGCTTGGGATGGGAAGAGAGCTCATGAAGAAAAAAAAGAAGCCCTTAACTATGCCACCTATTCAAAAAGAAAGTACAGCTCTGTTCTGTCCTTTCTCAACCATGACAACATTTACCAAAAAGGTCCTTTTCTGCCTGATAATCCTTAATGAGGACAGAGATTGCCAAAACTCAAGCAATCTCAGTACAGAGACAGCCAAGTGCCTAAGTTAGCAGAGCAGCTTTAAAGACATTTTGTAAATAAATATTAATCATAAAAGAAATGATGGATTTCCTTGTACTCTTTCACCGAGGACTGTGAAATGAATTCTGCTTCTGTACCCATCATGACTACCGGTCCTGTCTTAGCACACCTTTTTGATGGGAATCTATAAAGAAGGTGTTCAGCCCTGGCCAGTGTGGCTCAGTTGGATGGAGCATCGTCTTATAGAATGAAGGGTCATGGGTTTGATTTCCGGTCAGGGCACATACCCAGGTTGTGGATTTGATTGCTGGTTGGGGCACGTATAGCCAGCCGGTCAATGTTTCTCTCACATCCATGTTTCTCTGTTTTTCTGTTTCTCTCTCTCCCCCCGCCTCCACCCCTCTCCCTCTCCCCTTGTCCCTTCCTCTCTTTCTAAAAGCAATGAAAAAAATGTCCTCAGGTGAGGATTTAAAAAAATTTTTTTTAAAAGAAGGGGTTCAGCAGCTGCAAGCAACTGGTGGCCCTCCTGTCTTCTCTTCCTCAACCCTCCTCACTTCCATAGACACAAAAAAAGGCTTGACCTCTCCTTTTCTAAGACCGTATCTGCTTCTTTGCCAGCAAAGAAGTCAATTCCCTCATGCTGTTTGAGCTTTGTGTGAAGTTTACTACTCTTAGAGAAGAGACATGAGCTTTGATATGAAACAGCAGGGAATAATGAGTAGGAGTAAGATTCTCTGAACACTTGCCACCTGCCACACAACACCCCTCACTCTCACTGCTCTAAAAGCACAGTTACAGTAAAGAAGCAGCAGGCAAGGAAAAGTACAAGAGCCTGTCTCCATTCTGTTTCTAAAGCCTGAACCTTCCCCTCAAATAGCAAAAGAGCCTTGCTAGGGATGAAAGGAGGTAGACATCCTCATTTATGAACTCTTCACCCCTGTCCCATCTCGAATTCTTGGAGGTTTCATAATGGAAAAGCAAATGAAAGGCAGCAGGCCCTTTTGATATGGTCTGTTAACAAGTGATCTGCGGGACTGGACCAGAAAGCAAGCTCCATGGGAGGCCTTTCTGGATCACAAAACCTGCTTAGCTCCTACCAGGAGCTGAGAGAATGAAGGGGACTAGCTTCATATAAAAAGGACTAGCAGAGCCAAAACCTCTCTTGTTAATGAAGATCACTTTGCTGAGTTATTTGAGGGATGTCCACTCCACCCACTACCCAGGAGCATACACAAGCCCTGTTGATGGATAGATCACCTGACACTCTATAAACACACAGGAGAAAAGAGGAAAGGACAGGTAGCACATGTAGCACTCTGCAAAACAGTGAGTAGAGAGACAAAGCAGCTTTTACACAAATATAGCACACTCAGCCCAAAGATGCAACCTCAGCAGTGGTTATGTGGTAATTAAGGGACACCAAACCTGGAGAAAAGGCAGTGGAAACAATGATTTATTGCCTGTGCAGGACTACAGTTAGTCTTGATCTCTGGGATTCAGAGTCAGGGATGACAAAGTGATAAATATTAGGGGAGGAGGACAGCAATTCTACAATCCAAGAGGCAGCCTATGTCCCAACTGCAAGAGACATCAGCAGAGCCGAACAGCAGTGAGAAGGAGTCTGGCACTGCATACTGAAAGGCAGTGCCAGGGAATACCTGCACTCTGCCCTTGATAATTTAGGTCAGACCTCCCTTCTCCCCTCCAAAAAAAGGGGCAAGCTTTTCTCACCTGAAAGTAGCCATTCTCTAGCAGGGGTGTCCAACCTTTTGGCATCTCTGGGCCACATTGGAAGAAGAAGAGTTGTCTTAGCCATTCTGATTTTGTGATTACCTGACATTGCAACACGTAATCACCAAAATATCTTGTAATGTTTTAAGTAAATTTACGATTTTTTGTTGGGCAGCATTCATAGCCATCCTGGGCCGCATGCAGCCTGCGGGCCACAGGTTGGACACACCTGCGAGGGAATTTACTAGGCAGCTAAAATGAACAAAGCAACCTTAAAATTGGCTCCCACAAGCCTCTGACATCAGGGACCACATTCTTCTCCAACAGAAAATGCCCCAAATATCCCATGAAATAGTGCTTTTTTCCTTCATCATCCCCGACTCTGGTCATCCTACCAACTGTTCAGTGTTCGATGCATCACTACACACATTGTCTTCTATCCTCTGATCTGATGGGCAGAGGCTGATTACAAATTTTTTAGAGCCAGAAAGGGCCTTAGAGGCCATTTAATCCAATGCCCTTATTTTTGAATTAGAAAACACCCCCACCACCCCAACACCCCAACTTAGCTAGGGACTAAATTGGGACTAGAAATTGGTCTCCTGTTTAGTGTTTTGTTTTCTACCATTCCATTAAGGTAAGATTAAACAAATAAAGGTGCCAGATGGAATTAAATGTTAAAGGGAAGGAGCCTTGCCTATAAATGGTATGTTTAGACTTGCTGACTCTGCTCCTACCAACACTTCTCTAGACTCTGGTTTATAACTTTACCTACTGGCTGCTCCAGGTTATTCTTGTGTAATATTTGGTTTCTTTTTTCTCTGAGTCCTCAGCTACTTAAGAGAACAGGTGTTTACTGCCTCATTCCTACCTCTCTCTACTGCTCACTTTCAAAATCTAAAGACTCCCAGTAGCTTTTCTCAGCATAAAGCACCTCAACAGGCCCTCCATAGGTACTCTCATAGCTCTCCTTTAAATCTCACCTCTCACACACCTCTCTCCACTTGTTTCTGCTTTCTCTCCTAGTATCTTTAAAAAAATAAAAAAATAAAAAACAGAAAGTTTTGGCCCCCAAGATGGAGGTGTAGGAAGATACACTTCACTTCCTCACACAGCCAAAAGAAGCATAATAACCAATTTAAAAACAAAAAACAACCAGGGCTGCCAGAAAATCAAACTGTATGGAAGTATGACAACCAAGGAGTTAAAAAAGAAACATTCACCCAGACTGGTAGGAGGGGTGGAGATGGGCAGCCAGGCAGAGAGGACATGCAGCAAGGCAGCAGCTGGTGGTCCCACATTCACGTGCCAATAAACTGGAAGGAACTACTGGGGAGAGAGACAGACCATACAACCCAGAGTTCCAGTGCAGAAAAAGAAAGCTTCAAAACATCTGGCTGTAAGAACGTGTGGGGATTGAGGCAGCTGGAAAAACTTCCAGTCTCACAGAAGAGTCCATTGGAGGGGCCACCAGGGTCCAAGAATGTACACAAACCCACTTACTAGGGAATCAGCACCAGAGGGCCTGATTTGCTTGTGGGTAGCAGGGGAAGTTACTAAAAGTGGGGCGAGAGCTGAGCAAGCAGCACTGTTCCCTCTTTGACCCCTACCCCACATACTACAGTGATGGGTTTGCCCCACCCTGGTGAATACCTAAGGCTCCACCCCTTACAACATAACAAGTGCGCTGAGACAAAGTAATATGGCCCAAATGAAAGAACAGATCAAAACTCCAGAAAAAGAACTAAGTGACAAGGAGATAGCCAACCTCATGCAGAGTTCAGAACACTAGCAATCAGGATGCTCACAGAAATGAAAGGAGCCACAAAAGAAAGGAAGACGTGAAAACTATGCAAAGTGAAATAAAAATATACGGGCAACCAACAGTGACAGGCAGGAAACTGGGACTCTGATCAACAATTTGGTCCAGAAGGAAGAAATAAACGTTCAACCAGAACAGAATGAAGAAATGACAATTCAAAAAAATGAGGAGAGGCTTAGGAACCTCCAAGACAACTTTAACTTTCTAATATCCAAATCATAGGGGTGCCAGAAAGAGAAAAGGAAGAGCAGGAAAATGAAAACTTATTTGAACAATAATGAAGGAAAACTTCCCCAATCTGGCGAAAGAAGTAGATACAGAAGTTTAGGAAGCTCAGAGACTCCCAAACAAGTTGGACCCAAAGAGGAACACACCGTGACACATCATAATTAAATGACCCAAGATTAAAGATAAAGAGAGAATCTTAAAAGCAGCAAGAGGAAAGGAGAGAATTACCTACAAAAGAGTTCCCATAAGGCTATCAGCTAGTTTCTCAAAAGAAACCTTGTAGGCAAGAAGGGACTGGAAAGAAGTATTCGAAATCATGAAAAGCAAGGACCTACATCCAAGATTACTCTCTCCAGCAAAGCTATCATTTAGAATGGAAGGGCAGATGAAGTGCTTCCCAGACACTGTAAAGTTAAAGGAGTTCATCATCACCAAGCCCTTATATGAAATATTAAAGGGACTTATCTAAGAAAAAGAAGATAAAAAATATGAACAGTAAAATGACGACAAACTCACAACTACCAACAACTGAACCTAAAACAAAAACAAAAACAAACTAAGCAAACAACTAGAACAGGAACAGAATCACAGAAATAGAGATCACATGGAGGGTTATTGAGGGGGAAGGGGAGAGGGGGAAAAGGTACAGGGGATAGGAAACATAAATGGTAGGTAGAAAATAGACAGAGGGAGGTTAAGAATAGTATAGGAAATGGTGAAGCCAGAGAACTTACATGTACAACCTAAGGACATGAACTAAGGTTGGGGGGTAATGCTGGAGGGAAAAGGGGTACAAGGCAGAGGGGGATAAAAGGGGAAAAATAGAACAACTGTAATCGCATAAGCAATAAAATATACTTTAAAAAACATTAAAAAAAAACAGCTTTCAGCCCCATCTGCCTCCCAGGTAGAGGAGAAGTGCTTGAGATCGAGTTCAATCGCCAATGGTAAAGGATTTAACCAATCATACCTATGTAATAAAGCCTCCATTAAAACAAAACAGTGTTCAGAGAGCTTCTGGGTTGGTGAACATATCCACATAGAAGGAGGGTAGTACACCCAACTCCTTGGAACCTGAAGCTCCTGAGATCTCAGTACTTCAAGACCTCGCCTTATGTACCTCTTCATATGGCTGTTCCTCTGTATTCTTTATAATAAACTGGTAAACATAAAAAGAAAACAGCATATAACTGTCAACTAAAACTTACTTCCCTTGCTCAGGGTTACTGCCTTCAGAATTATATACTGCACATGGGATGTGATCGGATCTGGACTTTACAGAGAGCCAAGGTACCCCTTTATTTATGCAAAATCTGAACTGAAACAAAAAAGTGGGAATAAACGATTCCAGGCTCATTGACAGTTGTTATGTTATAGAGCTCTATATAGGGTTTAACTGCAGGCCAGAAAAGAGAAAAGCCTCGTTTCAGGGGCAGGTTCAAGGACAGTAGAGACCTGGCACTAAGGATCTCAGTGCCAGCACACAAGTAGAACAGAGCTCATGTTGGCCGGCTCCTGGTTCACCACTCTCCACACAAACACATTTTTAGAAAACTGCCCTTGATCCACTTGTCTCCTTTGTTCCATCTGGGCACATGACCAACCAAACTGTTCCAAAGACAGTCACAGAAGTAGCAGTACATAGAGGAAAGAGTTAAGATAACTATAATAGATGAGGAGTTGGCTGTATAAACATAGTACTGTTAATTAGTCATATGCTTCTAAAAGTTTGGTATTAAGTACAATACATGTAGTCATTATAAACAGAATGGAGCAAGATGTACTTTTTTTCTTTCTAATTTAAGCTTTTAATTTACTGTTTCAAATTTTTAAGTAATAATTTTAAAAAGGAAGCAGGGGAAAAGAGGCTAATACAAACTCCTCCTCACCAAAGACTTGACCCATAGTCCTTTAAGATATTTCCAAAGAAGAATAGCCTATGTTATAGAAACTCAATACTGGGTAAACAGGTTTGTCCACAGGTGAACTATGGCTGCTCATCCCCACAAACCAGAATAGCACAGCTTATTACAGAGAGTATCTTTTTGGATGAGGACTAGCTTGGTGAGTGAGACTTTCTAGGCCTTAGTAGACAATTCTCATTGGCCCTCATCCTCCACAGCCCTAGGAGCAGGCTGCCCCAAAGCACCAATGCCAGACAGACATATCATATAGAGGAATGCATCATATCTCCTTGCTGAGTGACAACAACTACAAGTTAATACTTGTGCCAGAAGCTCACTAAGTATTGCAAACCTTCCTCTTTTCTACTGCCTTCTGTCCGATACCTGGAGATACTTTACAGAAATCACCTCCCCCAAATTACATTCATCTCTTTTCAAAAGGAGAAACACAATGATCACAAATAGCAAGTGAGGTAACATTTACTAGGTGCCTGCTAGATGCTAGGCATTATGTAAAGCACTTAAAGTACATTATTCTCACTGAATCATCTTAACTATCCAATGAAGTAGGTATTAATGGTCCCAATTTACAGGTGACCAAACTGAAATTCAGGAAGGTTACTCAAAGCCATATAGCCAGTTGAGCTAAACTGGCAGTTTCAGTTTGGGAAGATGAAAAATTTTGGAAATGGAAGGTGGAGATAGTTGCACACCAATGGGAGTTACTTAATGCTACTGAACTATACACATAAAAATTTTATGTTTAAAAAAAAGAGATCAATGTTTTCCTTTCCACAAACACTACCATGATCCCCACAAGCATTCCATCCCAACTTCCTATAACTTCAGTATAACTGATGATCAGCTGAAATTTACATCATGGTACACAGTACTAAGTACGGGACCAAACATACAAAGGTGTCTCCTCTTCCATGGAGCAAGGAGAGGAGCCAAGTATACTCAATTAACAGACAGCTGTGAACTCTTGGGCAGGAATGCAAATTCAAAATGAATCCTTAGCAGCCTTCAAGACAACCGTCTGGCAGTCTTCAGAATAATCATCAAAGTTCAGAAAGCCACCAATGCAGGGAAGCATTAGCAATATTCTAGGAAACCGTTGGGGATCTGGGTTTGGCTCCTAATCTTTGCTCTCTCTACTAAATGAGGCTCCGGATGCCTGGCTCCAAATACTCTTAACCTGAGTGAAAAACAAAGAAGTTATGTCGGTGCAATATTTGAGATACTATATTACACATTCAATACGTTTAAGTTACAGGGCAGTGGGTGCTCCATACACATAGTTTCTTCACTGGAAGGTCTTCTCCACCAGGCACTTTGAGTACTTAGCTGCTGGGCTCTTTTTCAAGAACTACAAATTGACTGCAATTGCTGCTTCTTTTGACTCTGTACTAGAGGCAACTCAGCTTTGGACCAAGCTCTTTTTCTTAAGGAGCCCTGTGCATCAAGTATGGTGGTAAGGTACAACGGTTCTCACTTGAGTGTAGGCAGACACAGGTAAAATAAAGGATAGTGTACAGGTTCTGGGAAGCTGAGCCAGGAACAGGTCCTTTGATGGTTCCTGAGGTCCCAAGTGAGTTCTCAGAGACAGAGACGACCAATCTATTTTTCAAATGAGAAGAGCTCAGTAACATCGTCCGAGAATTCTGCCACCTTACACAGGCCTCCCTCTCCCCACAAGGAACCTTGTTTGCCGAAGTGCTCCTAGTATTTACGTCCCCCACATAATAAAGACTTGCCCAGATTTTTTTCTGTCTTGTTTTGAATTCAAGGGAAAAGAAGGCTGCAGCAAACTGTGTTGCCATGTAGGAGAGTAGAATGAAAAATGAATATGGGAACTTATCCAGGGCTAAAACCTGTCCCCCACGTTGAGGTAAACCAGGTGCACAGAGGAACAAGCCAACCACGGAAATTCACAATTAAGTGGTACCTCAGACGCCTGCCTCAGAGAAGCAGAGGGGAGGTTTAATTACAAACCCAAGTGAATGACATTTAAATAAGATTAAAAACAGGAAGGAGACAGAGAACCTCCAGCAGAGCACAAATAAATGTCTCAGAAGAATCAGGCCAGAGAGAGCTGCCTGTTTGAACAGCCTTTACATGCTAGGAAGAGAAAGAGATACAAAGCGAAGACAAGACTCTGCCAGGCCACAAAATAGGGCCTGGCATAGAGCTAGGATGAGATGCCACAGATCCCAAATCAAAACCTGTTCATCAGGGAAAAGGATAAATAATTTCATAGTGACTGAGAGGAGAGAAATATTAACATCTCACTTGCTTAAGAGAAAAAAGTAGAGGAACTCAAAGGACAGACTAGAAATAGCACTAGCGTAACAAGCCAATGCCTTCAAAACCCCAGAGGCCTATAAACTCTAGCCAATTCTAGCAACTCTGGATAAAATCGCCAATTACTCAGGAACATTGCCAGCAATCAGTAGGCTCACTGTCAATCAGAAAAGTGGCACAGGAAGGACTTAGGAGCCAGCACCTATCAGTAGCATAATTTAAAAATACACTAGGTGGCTTCTCAGAATATAGGCATCTGTCTGGCTGCAAACCCAAGCACCTCACTAAAACAGCTATGAACCTTTCCAGGTGAAGACTGCACAAAAGAATCCATCCAGGGGGAGGATTCTGGGAAGACGGCAAAGTAGGAAGCACTAGGGCTCTCTCTCCCCACCTAGACTGTAATTGCTCTGGCAGAATCTGTCTGATTCACTGTTCTGGAACTCTGGACTCTGATGAACATTTGCAGCTTCCAGAAGACTTGGATGGTATATTTTGGTTAATTTCAGTCAATTTCAGCTCTCGGCACAGTACAGCTACCCATCCTCTACCCTTAGCCATGTGGCAAAACCTGTGTACTTGTTCTGAGAATAGCTTGTACACAGCTTGTGGAAGCTAGGGTGGGCAAAAACGACCCTGTCCTTCTAATACTGGGGATATGGGCTCTGGTGCTAACTGCTGCTTCTGATCCTAGGGGTGCAAAGAGGTGGGCAGCCACTGTTGTTGCACCTCCTCCATTGTTGCAAGCCCTTCTTCCCCTTCCAGATAAGTGACTTACAGGAGACTTAAAGGGCCAGTATTCCTTTCCCCCAACCTTCATTTTTCACTTTCCCCCTTTACAAAACCAGACATTAAAGACTAGAACATTCAAAAACAACTGCACATACAAAGAACGTCAGAAAGTGATGGTGCATACCCAAGAAAAAGCTCAGAAAAGACCTAAGAAAACTAAGTTTATAGCTCCAGCTGATTCTCAGCAAAAACAGACTACAACAATAAAAACAAACCAAAAACAGCCTTGGCTGGTGTGGCTCTGTGGACTGAGTGCCAGCCTGCAAACCAGGGGGTCACCGGTTCAATTCCCAGTCAGGGCACATGCCTGGGTTGTGGGCCAGGTCCCTGGTGGGGTGGGCACATGAGAGGCAACCACACATTGATGTTTCTCCCCTCTCTCCCTCCCTTCCCCTCTCTCTAAAAATAAATAAATAAAATCTTATAAAAACAAAAACAGTAACAAGCCCTGATTGGTGTGGCTCAGCTGGCTGAGTGTCATTCCACAAAGCAAAAAGTTGCCAGTTCGATTTCCAGTCAGGGTGCATATGAGAGGCAACAGATTGATGTTCCTTTCACACATCCATGTTTCTTTCCCTCTCTTTCTCAACTTTTTTCCCCTCTCTAAAAATAAACAAATAAAATCTTTTTTAAAAATTAAAAAGAAAAACAATAACAAAACCAGCAAACTCTGAGAAGGGGGCAGGATCTGATTTCTTGAAACTTGAGGACATTGTGCTAAGTGAAATAAGCCTCACGAGAAAGACAAACACTGTGTGGTCCCGCTGACACAGGGTACTTAGAGAGTAGACTGGTGGTTGCCAGGGGCTGAGGGAAGGAGGGAATGGGGAGTTACTGTTTGATAGGTGCTGAGTTTCAGTTTTACAAGATGAAAAGGGTTATGGGAAAAGACGGTGGTGATGGCTGCACAACAATGTGAATATATTTCATGCCACTGAATTGTACACTTAACAAATGGCTAAAATAGTACATTTTAAGTTATGTGTATTTTACCACAATAAAAAAAAAAGTCAGGACATCCACAGGCTGAACTGTCTAGAGGCTTCACACACCTCTAGATGAACTGGAAGAAAAAAGAAAACCCTTTCCTTAAGTGGAAGTTAGGTTCTGTCTTACCATTTTCCTTGTTGCAGTGTATCTGCTGAAAGGGAAAACATGGGTCTCAGCTATCTCCAACTCCCCATTTACTTGGAATGCTGCGATCCTCCCACAGTTACTACCCACCCTCTTCTTCATCATGAAAATGAGCTTTTATGTGAAAGTTCCCACACGGAACTTAGACTCTGGGAAATGCAGGATCCCATGTACCTCATCCCTGTGTAGCTGCCTCTAAATAAGCATGCTCAGAGGCCACTGCCTTCTTCAAGGGCCCTACACCACCTGCTTGTTTTTTTCAACACTGTCCAACTAAGAGATAGCCAAAATCACTCTTTAAAAAATCTAATAGTCAATGAGACCATGAATCTGATATAGATCCAAAAACTTTACTTTCTGCCAAAACGAATGAAAACCAGTAACAGACATGTCCTGTTCACTCAGATCCAGAGAATGAAGACACCAATGAGCTAAACGACAGGTTCCTTTAGAACTAGGATAGGCACAGCAACAAAAGCATTGCTACTCCTTCCTCTGTCTCTCTAAGTTGAGAAGATGCTAATGGGCCTCTGGATAGGAAACGACTTCATGTGCAGAGAAAAGAACAGAGATTGCTCACTCTTAGGGGTTTTTAGGTGGGAATCTTTTTCTCCCTCTAACAGGCTAAACCTGTTAGAAATTCTTATCTTTTGCTTCTGCCAAGTTTCTGAGATGAGAAAAAGATTCAAAATAGTGTAAATTCTGGATTTAGCCAAATGTGGTGAATTGAAGGGAAAAAAATTAGTTTCCTGGCATTCTTTTCCAGTTCTGGGCTTGCTATACTGCTGTACGGAGTCTTTCATAACAAAATTGTAGAAACGGAGAAATACCTTCTAATGCCCTACATTAGCACACTTTAACTTTGAGAAGAACTGATTATCCACAGAAGATAAAAGCCTCCATGTCTGCACTTGCAAACTAGAACAGTCTTAATTAGGCATGTCAAGCCTAGCATACGTCTTGTAATATATTCCCCTAAATCAGAGAAAACTGGGGGGGAAAGAGGAAGAAGAATTTAAAAAACAATTTAAAAAACAAACAGCAATAGCAGCTGCCAAAATTCCTCTTCCCATCTACTCTAGTTGTTTACTGCTATGTTCTTCCCCACCTGGACACCCTCTTCAAAACTAAAAGAAGCAATAATGTAGTTATATAAGATGTCACTATTGGAGGAAGCTGGGTAAAGGACACAAAAATTCTCTGTACTATTTTCGCAACTTCCTGTGAGTCTATAATTATATCGATATAAAGTTTAAGAAAGAAACTAAACTAAAAAAAGAAGCAGACACTTCAAAGTTCAAAGGATAGTTTCCCAAAATCAGGAGGGGCTACCAAACAGTCAAAGCTATACCTATTTAGGAATTGCCAGATAAATCTATGGTTCAGGTCATTCTTTCTCTTGAAAATTTTCAGTCCTATATGACAACACCTACACTATAACAAGCTTCCAAAGAAAGGCTCTCGATTTCCAGTCTCACAGTATACCTGAACCATGAAGCAAGTCACAGGCTTCTGCCAATGATGAGAGAGCTAGCTGGACCCAAAAATTTATGGCACTCTCTGGGTTTTCCATTTTTCCAGTAGGTATCTGAAAGGTCAGGCAATGTACAATTTCTCTCTTTTTCACAAAGCTGTGAATGCTTCGGATTCTCTTTAGCACAGTGGAGCTGAACAGATTGTTTTGGGGCTTTAGGGGCCTTTCTTCCTGCAGGGAGGCAAACGTTGCCTAGTGATCTGCGTCTGAGCAAAGGAGTCAGGAACTCTAAGTTCTAATCATGACTCTGTTTAGTGTCTGGTTCCAGAATCCTTAGCAAGTCACTTACCCTGCTAGGTCTCCACTCCCTTCCCCAACAAATGGTGACAAAAATAATGACTTATCATACAGGGATGTAGCAGAGTGAGAGGGTAAAAAGGATTATAGTCCATAAATAAATGTCAAATATAAAACGCCAGTATAAATCTGCCTTTATATTGACCCACATTTTTAAACTATGGAAAGCTACATTATTTAAATGCAGGCTGCCTCCCCAATGCCCCTTCTGCCTGAAGTAGAAGTAAAATAAGCTGACTCCATGAAGCTCTGTTCAAGAATTTCCCTCTCCAACAACTATATGCTTCTCTCTAAACATTCTACTCTTTCTTTGATTAATGGTTTAGAAACCATCAGTTGCTATTTTTACTTGGTTAAAAGCAATCCATGTATCAGTAGGTAAGGAAGAAAGAGACAAAAAGAGAGAGAAATTACCCACCACTCCCTTTCACATCAATCTCAGATTAAAAGGTGATGAAGTCACCCTGTCCAGGTAGTTCAGTTGGTTAGAGCATCATCCCAATATGCCAAGGTGTGGGTTTGATCCCCGGTCAGGGCACATACAAGAATCAACCAGTGAATGCATAAATAAGTGCAACAACAAATCAATGTTTCTCTGTCCCTCTCTCTCTCTCTTTCTCTCCCCCTCCCTCCTTCTCCTTCCTCTTTCTCTCTAATGTCAATAAATTCTTTTAAAGGTGATGAAGTTAGCTCAAAAAAACATGACAACAGACATCCTGCTGTGTTCTATTATTATTGTTGGTGTTGTTTTGAGGCCCAAACACAACATTGTGCTGCTTTAGGAGAATGTTGATTCATCATTAATGGAAATTCTACATACCTATTTATTTACTCTTTCAAATGTTCTGAGCCCCTATCATAATCCAAGTGGTACACTAGGGATGAAACAACAATTAAAACACAAACCCTCCCCTCTGGGAACTTTTCTGAGAGGATATATATTTAAACAAAACATAGTACAGGCATATGCAAACAGAGCAAAACAATGTGAGAGGCTAAAACAGAAGCTCATGTGCTATAGGAAGACACAGGAAATAAAGCATAGTGACCAAGATAGGAGATTGCTAAGCTAAAGTTCCCAGGAGGAATGCAGTATGATCAGTAAATATAGAAAAAAATATTTAACAAGCCCTGGCTGGTGTGGCTCAGTGTACTAAGTGCTGGCCTATGAACCAAAGGGTCACTGGTTCAATTCCCAGTCAGGGCACATGTCTGGGTTGCCTGCCAGATCCCTGGTCAGGGGCACGTGAGAGGCAACCACACACTGATGTTTCTCTCCCTCTCTTTCTCCCTCCTTTCCCCTCTCTCTAAAAATAAATAAATAAAATCTTTAAAAAATATTTAACAAAATGTGAAATTTTTTCACAGATGTTCTGTGAAAACAGAATTAATTGAGAGTCCATGGAACCTAAAATTAAGATAGGAATTCTTAACATGGAATCCTGAAGGGGCTCTCAGAGGGTCGATGAACTTCCTGAAATTACATGAAATTACCTCTGAAATTATAAAATGAATGTGCAAATAGACATTTTTCTGGACACAAAAATCATACCTTTCATTATATTCACAAAGGTAAAAAAGCTATTTTACTAGAATCTTATCCAAAAAACCATTTTTCTATCTGTATGAGAGGAAAGTTTTAAGACCTAACCTTTCGCTCTACACAAAATAGGAAATCTAGGGAGCCTAGGGGTCAGAGAAGAGCCTCTGAACTTTCCATAACTTAGTGAAAAATAGCGATTGCTGAAAAGAGGACACTGAGAGAGTCCTTTCCACATTCTAGCTGAAGTTAGCCTAAATATACTTCCCCACATGCTCAGATACCATGGTGACAGGCATCATATAAATAGACAGTGGCAGCAGGGAGTAGGTCAGGGCCTGTATAAAACCAACATATCAGGCAGAATTAAATCCCCAATTAACACAGCTGGATTCTCCTTGTCCATTAGAAAAAGCCTGTGAATTCCATATAAGAATTTACATAGGGCCCTGGCCGGTATGGCTCTGTTGGTTGGAGTGTCGTTCCACAGCCAAAGAGTTGCAGGCTCAATTCCCAGTCAGGGTGCATGCCTGGGTGGCAGGTTTGATCCCCAATCCGGGCAAGTGTGATCCCTGGTCCAGGGGCGAATGGGAGACAGCCAATCAATGCTTATCTCTTGCATTGATGTTTCTCTCTCTCCCTTCCTCTCTCTCTAAAGACAATGGAAAAGATGTCCTCACATGAGGATTTTAAAAAAAAGAATTTACATAGGGACCTTTGGCTACCTCCCTGATAACAAAAAGCTACTATAGTCAACAGCATAGAAATACAAGTAAAAATCACCACCCGAAGTGCAGTGATTCTAAACACCCACATTCCCAGTGACAAAAGACTTCTGCTTCTGGACCCCAGCCGACTGCTTCCTAGATACCCAAGGCTTCTGTGTGTCTGATCTAACAACACATATGCCTTACCAGTCTCTTTTATAAATAAAATTCAATTAAAGTTTGTAGCACATGTATGGACAAGCATCTGTACAGGTAAGCAGATTTGCCATTGTGAGTTTCATACACCTCCCTCAAATCCCTGAGTCTAGAAGGCAAAGAAAGAGTGAAAACATGGGCATACCATCATATGAGGGGTGGCACCAGCCAACGAGTGGGTGGATCCACCAGAGCCACATTTATATCGCTGATTGCAATATTATACATTATTATGGGCTCCGATACATCACATGTAGCATAATATTTTGCAGCTTTCCTTAACACCCGCTGCTCTATATCTCACTGTACACTCCATGTACGAACACATGGAGCCAGGGTTCCAGAAGGGCTCATCCAGACTATATAGGAAAAGGAGCTAACCTCACTTGGCAGAGAGATCTAGCACAAAAGCCTACTCCTTAGAAGCAAGTAGTCATCCAGGGTCTCACTAATAATACTCATACATACTTCCTGTCAACCTATCAAGGGCTGTAGAATACCAATCAATCAGTTCAGAGATAGCACATAATTACTGTACAAACAGAGCTGACATCACAGAAAGTACTCAAAGACATAAAGTCAACTGACCAACAGAGAGTGGTCGGTCTCCTGCCCCGTAATTTCCTAGCCAGAATGGGCAAATGTGAAGAGTCAGAAAAGAAACATAAAAGACATTTTAAAATTTCTTTAGAAGATAATTGCCTCTTTAAACAAAATGATAGCAATGCATTGTGGGGTTTACAACCTATGCAAAGGTAAAATGTATTACAACAATAGCACAAAGGACAGGATACAAGTGAGAAGCCCAGGGCCCCAGGGAGACAGCCAGAGTGAGCGGCAGAAGGTAATGCAGGAAGGCGATGGACTACAGCAACGAGAGAGAGAGGACAACAGATGATGAGGACAGGAGATAAGCCAGAGAAATCCCAGAAGCTAGAGATGGGAGAGCTGGGATGGAAAAGAAAGAAAATAGAATAAAAGAAAATAAAACCAGGAAGGAATCAAAAGCAAGCAGAAACAACTATTACCACCGACTCTTCAGGACTTCAATGTGTAACTTCATCTCACTATTACAGGAACCATTTGTACTTGTAAGTCCCACAACTGTACCTGCATCCACAGATTTGCATCATTTTTGTGTTTCTCTCTAACCCTAAATTTTCAAAGCCTAACAATCACATAACTAACTATACACAGGCAACCACAGCAATCCTTTATATTAAAAAGAATTATTCTACTCTGGCCAGTACGGCTTTCATTTGGTGAGACTGGCATTCTGTAACCAAAAGGCTGCCAGTTTGATTCCCAGTCTGGGCACATGCCAGGTTGCTGGTTCAATCCTCAGTGAGAGTGCATGCAGGAGGCAACCAATCGATGTCTCTCTCTCTCTTTCTCCCTCTCTCTCCCTTACTCCCCCCACTCCGTTGAATGAGAATAAAATAAAAATAAAAACCTTAAAAAATTTGTTCCTACCAAAGAAATTCTAACTTCAGTCATTTCCATCTCTTTTGATCTCTCTTTAGCTCTTCTGACATTTCCTCAGTCTGAAACTCACACACAATCTCTTTCATGAAATACAAAAATGCCACTATTGTCACTTAGTGTTATTCTCCTATTCCTCCTTCACCATCTAGGCAGTAACTGCAAAGATCTTGCTAATCCATTAATTAAAGATCTCTACTTCCCATTATGGAGGACTAAATTTAGAAAGCCAAATTGGGCTGGAAGGAAACTACATGTCACAACAAGTGAGAAAAATTCCAAGGAAGGGGGCGGGATTACTGGCCCTTCTCTTTAAAAGCCTCTGACACCCTCCTCTTCTGAGAACACAGAGAAGCTCTCCCACACATGGGGCGACCATTCATCACTATAATTATCTGGAGAAGACTTTATTGTACCATCAGGTCAAGAAAGCCACAGGACCTATCAGCAAGTGAATGCCTCGGGGAACATGTCTCTCTTCTGCTTTCCTGTAAGCTCCAATTAAACTGCACCAAAGAAAGGGGAGGCAAGCCAGCATTAATTGTACCCTTAGAGAAGAGCCACTTCCCGCCTGCAGGGATGGCAGTGACTTTGCTGGGCTACCAAAAAGATCCAAAGACAAAAGTAAACACTGTAATTTGCTGTTTTTGTCTCTGGCACAGGGGGAGTGGTACAATTGACACTGTCTGTAAACAGTAATAATGCCAGATGTAACACAAAGAACAGGATTCCCCCATCTCTCCACCCCCTCTCCACCCCCTCTCCCTATGACATTCCTCCTGAGATTACTCATCTTGAAGAAACACACAGAAGCCTCCCGACAGTCCATATGCTGCTACCAAATGGAATCGAGGAAGAATCCAAGTTTGTACTGACTCCTCTCTCTTACTCATAAGAAGGTACACTGGAACTCAAGAAATATTCAATTGTTTCTAACAGCTGACAAAAAGTGGAGGGAGGAGGGGGAATATGAGAGAAAGTATGGAAGAGATACGTGACATGTCCAGGTCTGGAGTAGACAAGGCTAAATGACAAAAATATATATAAATGAAAACAGAAGCATCCTAAACAAACTAAAAAGTTTAAAAAAAAATTCATGTTATGCCCAGGCCTAAGGACTCATGAAAGATACAGGAAAAGAGGATGAATTAAAAAGAGAAAGTTACCTGACCAGAGTTCCCGCCAGGTGTAATGCAGACGTACTCTACACTTCTTCTGGTAGCAAAGTAGCTTATGGACTACCTGAATGCAGCGTCTGTAACAGAGAGAAGTAAAAACTGGGGTAAGCCTAAAAATGTAGTGCAACTTACCAAAGATACCCATTCTTTAGTGAGGCAGCTTTGCTAAGACCACTAAAGATGCTGGATATGAATCTGTACACATGCAAAAGAAAAGAGCTTCTACCAGCAGCCTTCCAGTGGCCAGTATCTCCCCCAACACACATATATATACACACACTGCTTGTGCTAATTCCCCTTATCAGGAGGAAAAGGGAGCTATAACCACATAGAGATCAACAGTCAATTAGGCACTACAGACACCATTCCCTTGAGTATCTTTCCTTGGAAGAAGAATGAACCAGAATCAGATTACTCCATTCAAAGTGACAAACACAGGGCAAATCACATTAAAGATCCTAAGTCATTAGATCTATTTAAATTTGTTTTTAATTTCAATTAAAATTTAAGTAAATTTATATTTAATTTGTAATTAACTTTTTAAATTTACATTAACAGTTAAATTAAAAATTCCGTTCTTCAGTTGCACTAACCACATATCAAACAGCCACATATGGCGAGGGGCTACCACACTGGACAGCACAGATATAAAACTTCTCTATTGTCACAAACGATTCTATTGGACAATGCTGTTCTAGATCACAGGAACATTCAACAGTATTCACATCCCAACAACAGATGTTTTTGACAGTATTTCTGAATAAGCAGGTGGTAGGCTGAGATGGAAGACATTTTTAAACACTCTAAACCTAACAAAAAAGTGTTTTTTAATGTCTGACTGGGTTAGGGTTTGAAAGCTTAAAAAGTCATAGATTAAAGTACAAAGTATTAATGAAATTTACTTCCTAAAACTGAAAGCCTCATTTGATGAAAAAAATTGTGATGATTGAAATTAAAAGCCAAACAATTTGGGAAATTACATTTGTAGCAAATAACATGAAAGGATTACTATGTTTATATAAATATATATATATGTATGTATGTATTTATTTATTTATACAAATTGATCAAGAAAACATAATAACACCTCTAGTAAGAAAGATGGATAATGAATTCACCCACCCCCTGACAAGAGGCAAAATATGGTAAAATAACATTTTTCTGCAATGTTCAAATTCACTTAAAACAAGACTCTATTTTTGCATATCAAATTAATATAGATTTTAATGCTGACAAAGGCACAGCAAAACAGCCACTTATACATTA
>VMDR010015759.1:0-21914 GCA_007922815.1 Macrotus californicus | reverse complement strand
ATTTTAGCAGGCAAGGCTACTGGGAGTTGGAAAGATGGGGATAGTGGATCTCCTGTGAGAGGGAGGTACAAGTGAGGCTTGGAGGATGGTGGAGGGAGTGGCCCCCGCCCCAGAACCACACAACACAGTCTGTCCCAGATTCTGCTCAGATCTCCATAGTGTGGAGCCACCAGGAGTTGGGAGGGTGGGGCTACTGGGAGCCCTGAGAGTAGAGCTAGCAGATATCTTCTGGGGGGGATATGGGGAATTACTTCTGCCCCAAAGCCACACAACTCAGTCACTGATACCCCTGAATCCACCCAGAGCTCTACAGTCTGGCACAGTCAGCTGACTCCTCATCAGAGCATAAGCTCAGCAGGATGGGCCTAAAAGGAGTCTGGAGGGTGGGGCTATTGCATTCCCCCAGGTTGATGTCATATGAAGGGATGTGCTCCACAGGAGAAAGGTGGTGTCTGCTGTGTGGGAGAGAGACTCAACACAGGTATCTTGGTGGCTCTCCCTTCAGCTCTCTCCCTAGAGCCACAAACCCCAGAGTCTCCTCATGTGATTCTAGTCTGCTCTGCCCTGCCTGTGCCAGAGCCTAGGGTGAGTGGCTGCGAAATATATTTTGTGTTGACCATTTAAAGGATGCCTGTGTCTGTAGGGGACTCCTGTATCTCCCCGACAGATAGAAACCCTGCTGCTTTTCACAACCAGATGTTATTTGGGTACCTCTTCCTGGCTCCAGTGTTCTGGGCTGGGGAGCCCGATCAGGGGTTGAGACCCGGCACTTCTCAGGGGGAAACTTCACAGCTCACATACCCCTCCTGAGTCTCAGTAGCTGCTCATGGGAGTGGGGCAGACCCTTCTGAATGTGGCTTCTGTAAGTCCTTGGTTATAAGACTTCTCTTCAGCTAGTCTCCAATTGCTTATTCAGGTTGACTGTTCTACAATTTAGTTGTAATTCCAGTTTGGTCCTGGGAGGAGCTGAGTGTAATAGCCACCTATACCACTGCCATCTTGGATCTCTCTCGATTTTGAATCTCTTAGAATGCTAATAAGTCATCTGTTTTATAAATTTAAAATTTGATGAATTTAGTTTTTTTCTAAGAGGGAGAAATTTTGTATTTCAATTTTGTATTTTTGTATTTTCAATTAAAAATTCACTCATGTTTGAAACATATTAATATATAATCTTAGTGAAAACCTTGTACCTTTATGTAGGCAATGGTTTCTACACCACAGATATAAACCGTAATAGCAACAGGACTTCTCTATTTCTCTCACTCTGTTATCATCCACCCACCAGACAAGTCTTTTTTGTGTGGGAAAGTTCCAAATTCATTCACATTTTTATTCCCATTTTTTTTCCTGAGTTTCAGATTCATGTTTTCAACTTTCTACAGGAAATATTCACTTCATTGTTCTAAGAGTACATAGAGTTCCATGTGATATTCTCCAACCAAATTATTTCCAAGGGAAGTATTGAGAATATTCTTTGCTACATTCTAAATCTCCTCTTTTCTGGTCTAGGGTAGAAATTTCTCCCTGGTCTCAGTACAAGGAAGAAATAGGCTTTTCCTAAATAACTGATTTGCTTTGCTCTCATGGGTCCTGTGATTTTTCGGAGTCTTGATTACAAGGAAGCTTAAAGGTAGATTCCTTACCTTCTTCTGGCCCACTTATGGCTTCATTTTACTTTCCTACCCTTACTTTTCCATGGCCTCATTTTTCCTTTCTTATTTTTATTTTATCCTATGTTATTTCACCTTACTGTGTAGTATACATGTTTCTAAGTTTTTGTAAGTTCTTTTTTCACTAAACAAGGGTATAAATAATTAAAAACTAAACACATGGATCTGTTCCATTTTCCATCTGCACCCCTTCTGCTTTTCTTGTCTCTTGTTAAAGTCATTTTTTAAACTGCCTGTCTCTGAGGCTTAAGGCTTGGAGTTACTCCTTATATCTAGCTAGTCCTAGAAGTTCTTCAATTGTGTTTCCATGATATCACTTGTGCACTGGGAGAATACAAAGGAAATAGTGGTCATTTGTCTAGGAAACTTGGGACTGCATTAGAAGAGACGTGATGATCTGCATCCTTCAGATCACTGATCACTTGGTGAAATCAGCTGCCTGTCACCCATCTGTTCTATCTGCTACTTTCTTACAATGATCATTTTACCTGGATTAACTCTTCATTATCAGTTATTTGGACAATTCAAATGACCTTGTAACTGATGTCCTTGTCTTTAGACTAGTGGTTCTCACACTTGAGCTTGCATCAGAATCCCCTGGAGGACTTGTTAAAACATGGATTCCTGGGTCCCGCTATCTGAATTTCTGATTTACTAGGTGTGGGGTGGGGTCTGAGAGTGCACATTTCTGACAAGACCCCAGCTGCTGCTGTCTGGGAACCACACTTTGGGAACCATTGCTTTAGATGCTCCCTTTGTCTATTCTACATGCTGCTTCTAGGGTGTAACTCTTTCAGGGGCATTTCTTCCTTAAAAATCCTTGAGTTCACATTTAGTGGATTTCTTTTGTGATTTCTCTGATTCCTCTGAGGCACTGGGCAAGAGTTTTATTGAAGATGGAGTAGAGAGGCTGCTAGACAAAAGATCCAACTGGTTGTTTCATTGCATTGCAACTAGCTTTTCCTCTCAGCACAGGATTCTACTTGACCTCATTGCCTGAGCAGGCTCCAGAACCTTGACAGAGCTCCCACAAGAAGGCTCCTTCTACAGCTCTCTCTGGAATATACTGTGTTCAGATAAGTTGATAGCAATTTAAAGCCAGTTACTAAGATTCCTGTAATTGTAAGAGGTCATATCAAGGAGCTGGAAAACCAAGGATTTCTCTGCCATGCAGTTTGTTTTGTGGAGTCAGGAATGTTGTTCCTGACATTGCATTTCTTTGGGGAATGGGGATGTGGGGGAGCTGGCTGGGTGGACTGGTATTAATAGAGTAATACATGTCCCTAGCCAACATTTTCTGGACTATCACCTCTACACCTCATCTCATTCCATCTGTTTCTGAATGTCAAGGAGAAGAGAGAAGCTTTTGCACACTTTGTGAACCTTTAAAAGGGCAGCAGCAGCAGAGTCAAACCTCTTTGATGTCATTACCTTCAACCAGTCCCCTTGGCAGCATTTTCTTTATCTCAATGAAGTCTTCCTTTTTCAATCTATTGAGATTCTTTTATGTGTTGACTTGCTTCGAGTTTGGATCTGGGCATTTTCTTTTTAAGCCATTGTCTTTAAATAAATAAAATGCAGTGTAGTGAAATATTTTTGAAGTTTTTGTTGTCTGAATACCCAGGGAACAATATAATATTTCTTTCCAAGAACATTGGCTCACTATTTTGCTGATTTATTTTCCTATATCCCCTTATTATTATTCTTGTACTTTGCTTGACCCAGAGATGTCTTTCTGAATCTTACAGTCAGTGCCCAGGTGATTATTATGACATATCTGTTTCCCTTAATCACTGGGCTAAGAGGCATTTATTTATAATGATTTCTTCTGACTTAGATATGAGGTCCTCTTTTACGTATTTTCCAACTGCTTCCACCTGCTGTTGGGGCACACAGGCAGACCTCTTTTCATTGCACTTCACTTTATTGTGCTTCACAAATAGTGTGTTTTTTTACAAAATGAAAGTGAGACCCTCCATCAGCAAAAAGATTATGACTCACTTTGTTGTGATACTCGCATTACTGTGGTGGTCTGGAATCCAACCCACAGTATCTCTGAGGTATGCCTGTACTGCCTTACAGACTGATTTTTGAAGGCCCAGGGGTTAAATGTTGAGAGTGGACACTTTGTGCCATTTTGGTGGGAGAAGACCAAACATTCTTGAAATCTGCTTTTACATCAATGTCCCAGCCACAGTCTGGATTTTAAAATTGCCCAAGCAGGGATTAAAAAAAGTCTATCAGATGCTCATCTTTATCTCAGGTTTTTGAAAGATTCAAGTAACCTAGTTCATGTCAACATATCTTGGAATCTCGTGGACTTTTATCCCAATATTCTAAGATGGACTTGATCACCTTTCATTCTTTGGTTCCTTCCTCGAGATGCCTACATCTGCAGCCTAAGAACCTGCCTCTCACTCTATTTCTAGAAATGATAAAATAATGGATGGGTACCAACACTGAAGATTTTCTTTTTAAAACAGGAAACAAGAAACCTGGTAAAATGTCGTTGTCTTCGTGATATGCAGGTGGGAGGTGGAGTTGCCAGTGAAAAGCAGAGCAGCTCCCCTTCCTGACTGGGAAGAGCAAGCGTCTGCGCCCCTGTCAGGGAGGACAGCACTCCACCTCTTTGGTGAAGGAGGTGGCGGGGAGGCTATGATGGGAACCCTCATGGGGACCCCAGAGGCTCCTGTCTGACTTCCACATTATGTGCTAAGTTTCTGTGTAAGAGTAAGAACTGCACGAACTCTACTTTTGTCTTGTAGCTTCCCTAAGAGCCAAAAAACAGAAAGTAGAAAAAAGTTCTCCAAAGAACCTGCTTTCCATTGTACCTGCAGCTGCTGGTTTTGGTCATGATCCTTTTTGCCCCTTTCCTGGGAAAGCCTCCTTATTGCTCCGTTTCCTTCCAGATTACCACCTGGTTCTCCTGTAGGAGAAGGTGGTACTGCCCAGGGCTTTTCTTGAGTAAGATGTGCTCCTCAAAGGGAAAAACACAGGACCACTGTTATGGAGAAGTTTCTGTGAACTTGACTGGACAGGTAAACTTCTTTAAAGCTTAAATCAGCCAAAGAATGAGTCACTTACTCTTTGGAAACTTGGGTCATGACCACCCATCTTAGATATTTTGCTCTGCTGATGTCATGGGGTTTGGAAGTCCTCTTCTTGTGACTGAAAACAATCCTAAAGAACATCAGCATCATCGGGGGAGGGGAAGAACGGGAGGAATGTCCCTGGCCAGGAGGCCGGAGGTGCCCCAGGAAGCTGTTTCCTCTGAATAGTTAAATGGCTGCCTCTCAACTCTCACAATGTCACATTGAATTTGAAACAGGGAACTTTTTATATTTTTCCCCTGATTGTGCTAGCACCTGGCAGATGCCTATTTACCACAGGCATCAATACACATAGTAATCAAAGGAAATCAGAGGCACAGATTAGCAACAGCTGCAAGTCATTAGTGACAGACACGGGAAAGCACAATTCTGCACCCAACTTTGAAATAACCAATATGAGTATTTCAGAGCACGAGGGTTACCGCAGGGCACTTGCTAACATGGGAGCAGCCAAACAATAGCTGGGCTTGTCTCTCAAGAGAGCCCTTTTCTCAAAGGCAGCACCACACATTCCATATTAGAAACCAATCAATCACACGATATTGGTCCACCGAGTGTCAGTCCTTTCCAGCATATATGTGCCCATCTCTGATCAAAGGTTGTCTCTACTGAGAAATAACCTGTGGCCAGTGGGAAAACTTATCTCCTATCACAGCATTAGTGGTGGGAGTTTGCGTGTATTCCTGAGGACTTAATTATGTCATTGACCTAATCATAAAGGGGCATAGAGAAGGGAAAATAAGACATTCCCCTGCCTCCATTTAATCTAATTTTTTCACATTTCTATTTGAAAATCAGCTCTGATTGATAGCCATTCTCTTGGTAGTTACACATTTTCCCTGGCAGCACTAACCTTAGCCTACTCCTGAAAATACTATTCAATTTTTAGCTTTTCCCTAATCAATTCATTCAGTGCCTCGGCGGAATACAAGTTGGTCATTTAAAAATTTCTAGCTGTTTCCTGATATGTCCCAAAACAAATTTAGCCAGCATGGGTTTCTATTTTAGACCATCTCTGGAAATGCAGATTTACTGTACAACTGGGTAATGGCTTAGAGATAAACAGACACAGTGAGCTGCTGTCTGATTAGCAGGACTGGGCAAAATTTAGCATTATATATGTATACTGCAATAATTGGACCATTGGACCATAGGATGTAGATTAAATGGGTCTCATCACCACATGTGGTCTCTTTTTCCTTTACTTGATATTAAGGTTGGATTATTTTTTCTCTTTCTCCTTCCCCCTGATCTCCCTCCCCCAAAATATCTTGTGAAGTTTTTTTTTTCTAAAAATCCCTACAGTAATAAGTAACTTGGTTTGGAGATTAGAATAAGAAGGGGAGAAAAATTCTGCCTTTTATCTAGTGCAGAGCCAACCATTAAGCATCAGCTCTATAATAACAAGCAATATATTCTTATTTTAGAAGAAATCTTCCAGGAAACATGGATTCCATGGAGCAAGTGGCACATCATAGGCATTCAGATGCATATTAAAGTCTTAAAGTGTTTCTTCTTAAACTTTTAGAGGAGAGATATTATTTCATACTGGATTAAATAGTATATAGACTTAAAGAGATGTTATTTCTTGAGGTCATTTCATAAGGAAGAAAAGTCATGGTATTAATTCATAATTATATTTACTAATTAATGCAGCACATATTTATTGACTGTCTACTGTATCTCAGGGAAGGTTCAGGCACCATGGCTACAGCAGCAAAATTAACAAATGATGTGGCTATAAGGTACCCAGCTGATGGTGAGGATTTAGGCAGCTTACATTTGAGGTGTGTACACTGTGTACATCGTTTTCCCCCCTCTCTCCCGCCCTTCCCTCCCTCCCTCTCTTCCTTCTTTCTCTTCCTCCCCTCTCTCTTTCTTACTCCCCTCCCCATCTCCCTTCTTCTTTTCTTTCTCTCTCTCTCCCTTCCCTTCCCTTCCCGTTTATTTTCTTCTCCCTTCTCTTTTTTGCTTCCCCCTTCCTTTTCTTCTTTCTCCTTTATCCATGTTATATGATTTAGACCTTAGAGAGACTAAGCGTTGTTTGTTCCACAGAACTATTTAATTAAATAATATATATATATTTGAGAATCTGTATTAGTTAAGGTAAGGTGACTGTAACGAATAAAGCCCCAGTTTCCAGTGGCTTATCGCAATAGAAGTGTATTTCTTGCTCATGTAATACTCTAATGAGTGTAATCCTAGTTGGTGGGAGACTTTCCTCCATGCAGTGACTCAGGGACGCAGGTTCCTTTCATCTTGTGACCCTGCTAGCCCTTGGAATACTTGGCTTTCAGCGGATGGACAGACAAAGCCTAGATGCCCCATCTAGATGAAAAGAGGGCTTGCAAAATGTTCAGTTTTGACTGAATAGATGCTTCAAGGAGATAGTTCTATACCAGGGACATGGGAAGACAGGTATGAATGGACACTTATGCATTACGCACAATGCTAATTTCTGGAGACAAAAGATATTCTTTAGAATAGGTACCCAACTGAGCAAGCATGATACCCAAGTACTAATGAAAGTCATATGTGAGCACAGATGCAGGACAAATAACCCACTTAGGGGTGGACTCAGAAGAGAGGTTGTTGAAGCAAAGCCATGAAGGACTTCAGCTGACAGAGAAGAGGATGGAGAGTATCAGTCCTGAGCAAAGGCATAAAGCTGAGAAGATGCCCACTATGTCCAGACAATAGTGAGTGGCTCCATGTTTCAGGTGCCTGAGAATGCGGGGTGACTGGGACCAGTTCAGAGAGGGCTTGTGGGCTGTGCCTCTTGGACAAAGAACTGGAATAGGATTGTGAATGTGTGCTGTGTGCTCAAGGCTTTGACGTATGTCTGGTGAGTCCACTCCTTTCTGAAGCCTTTGTTTTTTGGATATTTCATTACACATGTGCAAGAAGACTGATTTTTAAAACTTGAGGATTCATATATAGGCACTTTAAAATGTGAATTCTCCTATCTGACTTTAAAGTTGATATTTCATCATATAATTAAAGTCCTTCCCTTTCTCACAATACCTGTAGTAGTGAACATGCTTTATTATAATGCCAGAGAGGAGTTTCTGGTACCAAAAATGGTTGAGTGGAGCTGTTCTAAGTGGAGAGCACCTTGTACCAGCTTAGGGGATGTGCCAAAGAACTCGGTTGCTAAGGGATGAATGTGGGAGGCCAGCTGCAAGACGTAACCATTGCTTTTCCCAAAAGTTTTTGTAATTAGAATCAAGGGACTAGAAGAGACCCTGTGATTTTGATGCCCCTGTATTGGGGTTTATCCTTATCATATAACACTGTTAATTTCATAGTGAATATTTGTTTTCCTTTTTCTTTAAATAATCTCAAGCTGGTTAACAAATATAATCACCCCTTTCTATACCCACTTATATATGAAGAGAGATTATCATAATGAAGGAAATTGATATGCTTCATTTATTGATCTAATACATATTTAATGAACCTTTATTAAAAATCAAGACTCTTTCTGAGCCTTAGGTGGAAAGTAGCAGGAGATAGAAATGTGGGTAAACTGAAATTTCTACCTACATTTAATAGAGAAGATGTGCCTGTACGTAAATAACTGATACTTCAACAAATATGAAAATTTTCATTAGGAAGGAGTGGACAAGAGAAAGAATTTGTACTGGAGGAAATCAGGGAAGGCTTAATGGTGTAGAAAGCTGGGTCTGAATAGTGTAGGTGGGAGGAAGTTAATCTAGAAAGAGGGAGCCTGGAACAGAGACCTGGACATGAGTAAGTACAGGGGCATATTTGGGGGTCAGGGAGTCCTCCAGACCACTGGAGACAGGATGGCATACAATGTGGGGGAAGGGGTGTTAGGGATACTCACATTTAGGACCTTGAATACATGGTTAGGGATCTTTGATCTAAAATGGCAGAGAATGTATTACCCAGACTTTACTGACAAAGACTCTGAAGCTCAGAGAAGTTAGCAGAGATTGGGCCAAGGTTACATAGTTGGTTGCTGCATGAGGAAGAGGCTCCTAGCTTTCTGCATGATGCTAGGTCAGAGAGAAGAAGGGTGGAGGACAACAGCCAGAGTTCATGAGCCCTCAGCTTTGCACACAGGACAGCATGTTTCTCCCACTGGACACTTAGCCAATTGTGAACACATTTAGGGATCTTTGAGAAAAAAAACATGGTCCCCAAATCCAGCCCTGGTCCTCCATCCAACTTGAAACTTTGACTTGTTTGTTTGTTTGTTTGTTTTTCCCCCCTGCAAGCCCAAGTCCAATTATCCCCATTACTTGGAAGTCAAGAAGAGTTCCATGGTTTAGAAGGACTGCTTATAAAATATACAGACAAATGAGGACTATCAGAAAAAAGCTTTTGAGATGATGAGGAGACAAAATTTACTATAGCCTGAAATGGATAAGTGTTGTCCAATTGGCATTTTTTTTTTACCATAAAATACAAAATAGAGAATGCTAGAAGATTTCCTTTTTGGAACTTGGTAAAAATTATAGCAGATGAACATTAGGCAAAATCAAAGGGGGATTTTGCTCACATATGAAAGTTTCTAAGAAATCTAGTTGAGTCTGGTTCCAGTATTTGCTGAAGTTTGTGGCTGTGTCAACAAAGATGGGTTAAAGTAAGCATATTTTAGATCCTAAACAGAGCTGTCTCATAGTCTGGAATAGAGAGGAGCTTTAAAATGTTTTAAAATGGGTTTCCTTTTCTTTCCTACCAGCTGTGCCTAGTGCTAGGGGAAGATGAACTGGCATGTTCTTTGTTACATAGCAACATACCCACCCACGGGAGTGAGGCACATTAGTTTTTCAAAACCTGAAGTCCTTTCAATCAGTTGATAGTGGAGTTGGGGGAAATAGATTGGGAGAAGCTACATAACATTCAATATGGCACTCCGACACCTGGAACATTTTAGCCGCATCCTCCAAAATCTAGCTGCCAGTCTCATTAGTGAAACTGGCCCAATCAAATGGCTTCATGGATAAAATGCTCTCACTGGCGTTTGCCTCAGCACCTTTTGGCCTGTCTCGGCTGCCGCTATTTCTCTCATACTCCAGTGGCTATGATTGGAATAGATTGGAGAAGGGCATTAATATCCAGGTGAACTTCTTAGTTTTATTTTTGTACCACCTTGATTTAACTTATAACTCTCCACCCTGATCAGAATTGTCTTTATTTCATGTAATTTGATTAGTCTTGTGAGCACCTAGGACCAAGTGACCCTTCAGTCACCCAATATTCCTTTGCTATACATTCACTGTCTCCCTGAAGCAAATTCAATTTTCTAAGACTGGTGGGAATTTTGATCTTTTACTCTTTATAAATGTTCTGTAGCCCTGACCAGTATGGATCAGTTGGTTGGAGAATGGTGCCATAAACCGAAAGGATGTGGGTTCAATTCCTGGTCAGGGCACGTGCCTAGGTTGTGGGTTTGGTCCCCAGTCAGGGCATGTACGAGAGGGAATGGATTAATGTTTCTCTCACACACTGATGTTTCTGTCCCTGTCCCTCTCCCTCCCTTCCCCTCCCTCTTTCATTCTAAAAAAATGCTCTGTAGATTTTATGCTTAATCACTATTATAATATAAAGTTTTTATAAACTCAAATTTAATATTGAAGTTTTCTTGAAATGTTTTATGTTATTTTTCCCCCACCTCTCTGGCTTAAATTAGGAGCATTTTGTGAAAGCGTTATTTTTTCCACATCCATTTCTAGTCCTATAAAAACAAAGCCTACATTTTCAAGGCAAAGGATTTTTAAATAGTTTTACTACTAGGAAAATTTAAGATTAACATAAAAGTTAACATAATAACACACCATTTAAAGCTTTTAACATTTTCCAAATGCCCCGCTATTTCCACCCTGAATTAGTAAATAGTGAATAATTACTCCTAAGCCAAATGCATGGTTAAGTCCCTGAGAGCTTCTGCTCACAATATTTTCATCAACTAATCAATACTTGTTTTATGTGTGTTTCTATTTAAAGACACCTTATATAGTATATATAAGGTGAATCATTTACAGTGACTGATTAACATTTACATTTACAGTGACTGATACCACTATAACTCATGCCTGCACAAAATTTATCCCGCACATGGATTTAGGTCACATCACAGCCTTCTTGTGCTCAGGAACACCAGAGAGCACTTCAGCACTATATTTGGGGGCCATTTTAAACAGTGAAATCACCAACAAAAGCACAAAAAGTGTGAAAATATTACCCTAAATAGACCAGGAAAAGGACCTTTGTTTGCAGTGTGAGACCTGAAACCAGCTTCTCCCACCTCAGCTGGGAGCACACGCACTGGGCAGTTCAAACGCTTTGCCCCTCTGCTCATGTGCGTGAATGACTGTGACTGCACCGTGGATATTGACCCCAGGGTTACAAACAAATACTACTGAGTAGGTGAGTTCAGAAATACAGAATCCTCGAGTAGAGGATTGACTGTATTAGTACGTCCTTTTCATGTATCTAGAAACTGAAGAAAAAAACTCCAAGTTCAGAAAGATTTGTCTGTGGTATTACATGTAGAACTGAAACCTGGGTGTCCTGACTTGGGGTCAGTGTCCATTCCAACACACAGGCTGCCTTCTCAGAGAGTGGTTCCCCTGAACCTAGAATCAGACTCATTAGCACATAGATAGTTTCTATTTTTGAGCAATATGTGGTACCCATGCTTAACATTCTTGAGTTCTATAATTTGAAATGACTCATTGAACATATTTTTGCAAATTATCTATTTTATAACTTGTAATGTTTCTCACTCACATTAAAACAAATAATCATTGAAATATCCTACTGTGTTTGTAAAAGGAAAAAATAATTAGGGCTTATTCTTCTGACATATAAATTCCATTAGTGCAAGAGGAGCATCACAACTAACAGCTTTGCTCTTAGAGAATAGCCAGTTAGTGCCCGCTACATATGAGGTATTAGGAGGAGACTGGAGAAAGAAGATGAGGAGGTGGGTCACTACCTTCAAAAATATCTTGAGGGTTATTCTGTGTTGGTTTGGTGCCTTCATCCTTCATCCTTTATCCATGTCAACTAATTCAGGGTACTCAGCTCTGAGTGGAAAAACAGAAAGTGGTCAGAGAAGACTTTAATGTTAGCTCCATAATACCAAGATGACTTAACATACAGCTGTGTATTCTAATGTTGGAAATGAGAAGACAGTAACTGCTGCTTATGTAGTATTAATCTATGACACTCCTGATATTTTCAAAAGACATTTCCCAAGTGTGTTCTGCAGGGCATTATCATTTCATGAAATCTTAAAAGACACTTTGTTAAAGAAAGTTCTTTAAGAGCGAGAGAGTTTTGGAAACATTGGGTTAAATGAGGTTAACCAAGTTTCTTTACCAAAGTCTACTTACTTTCGTATAGGTTTCTCAGAGCCACTAGTAAGCTTGTGTGCGTGGTCACTCCCTCGGAGTATTTAATTGCAGAACGTTCAGTGATGACTCCTGTCCTGAAGATCATGGTTTGGAAAGTGCTGTCACGCAGTATTATGTACAAATTCCAGGTGAGAGAAGAGAAAGCCAAAATTCCCTTTCTGCTGAGGGAGATGGAAAAGGCAGATGAAATGGATTGTGTTCCCCACCTTACACCACTGTAGAACTCTAGCAGGTGAAATTGGATCTCTGGCAGCAATTTTCATGGTGGAGATATAGTATTTACCTGCCCAATACATAAGGAACACAGGTCCCTCAAGTCCATGCACTACATAGTAGGCAAACCCAGTGACTTTCTATGCGGGACCTATTCGTGTGTGATGTGACCTGTGGTTCAGCTCTGGTTCTGAACACAGACCAGACACACGTGGCATGCAAGGAACATCCATGGATAGGTTTCCAGTGGGGAATCAGGCATGCGTTGTCCCTGGGCCACTTTGAAACTTGCTCTTGCAAAAACTCCCTCACCTGGGATGGAGACAGCAGAAGTTTACTGTGACTTGTGCTAGACTTCCCAAGCATGAATGTAAACAGCTCAGCCTTCTTTCCTTTACATTTGTAAACGACCTTTCTCTTTGAAGCAACTGGCAACATTCTTTCCTTTGTTATCTGTACCGGTATCCACCCAAAGTGAACCTGTGCATAGTTAATGAGAACCATCCTGATGTAATGTACCTAAAATATCAATAGAAGCCTGTCGAGGCAGGGGTGGGGGCCCCCTCTCTCTCTGAGAGATTGGCCATGTATCCTTTTTCTCCACGGATTCCTTTAGTCCATGTGAATTTGTTCATCACTTGTCCGGGGGTATAGGACAAGCATTCCACAACAACACGCAGTCCTGCTGGACGGGACCGCAACAACTTTCCTTTCTGAACCTAGAGGCTCTGGGAAGGCTGCAGGAAGGTGGTCCTCCACAGCCAGTGGTCAGTCAGATTCTTAGAAGTGTAGGGCTTGCAGTGGGCTGAGTGGTGATCTTCCTTCCCCACAAAGGATATGCCTACCTGGAACCTCTGAATATGACCTTATTTGGAAATAGGACCTTTGCAGATGTAATTAAGTTAAGGATCTCAGGATAATTTCATCTCATCTTGGACTATCTGATTGGGCAACTAGATCCAATGATAAGGATTCTTATAAGGGAAAAGACAGAAGGAGATTTTAGACAAAGATAGAAGCCTGTGTGAAGATGGTTACAGAGATTGGAATAGTGTGGCCACCAACCATGGAACTCCTGGAGCCATCAGAAACTGGAAGAGGCAAGGAGAGTTTCTCCCCTTGGAGCCTTCCACGGGAGATCAGACCTACTGACACCTGAATTTTGGACCTCTCGCCTACAGAACTGTGAGAGAATAAATTCTTATTGTTTCAAGCCACCAAACTTGTGACAATTTGTTATGGCAGCTTTAGCAAACTATTACAGGGATTTTGGAGAGGAGAGATGTTACTGACAGAGAAGTGGACAAGGTTAGAAGATGAGGACTGATAAGTTCAGTTGACAAGGATCATCCCAGGGAATGCCTTGGAAAGTGAATATAAAAAGATCTTTTAGAGCTTTGACATGGCAAATAAAGGTCACAATGACATAAATGGCAAGGTCATGTCCATGTGTAGTGGGAGAAGTGAAGGAAAGGTGAGTGTGAGTGGTTTGGAGAGCAAAGCCACCATAGGAAGTGGGAAGGATATTCTACTGCCCAGTGAAGTGTTAGAACAGGGTACCTTTGGGGGATTCATAAAAGACGGCTTGGGGAGGAAATAAAATACATTTCCCTTGCTATGGAGAAATCATTGGTGTTGGTGGGCTTGTGAATGAGTTTCAGGGTGAAGTCACCTCATAGCTAACAGAGTTGCTGACTCCTGCTTGGTCTCACATTGCTCAGGACAGTAGGAGAGCATTCTTGGAATACTACAGTATGAGCCTCAGGGAGCTGTGTCCTAATTAAAAGACTTTCCACAGATTTTGCCATTATGAATAGAGCAAGGAAAAGTTACTAACAAATGAAAAATTTGTTACTGTTTCAATCTTCTAGGGAAATGACATATTATTTTCAAGGGAATCGTTCTATTACTTTGGTAAAAGCCCTGCTAAGACTTTAGATTGAGGAAGACAAGACTTTCTGGGCATACTGAGGAGGAATCAGAATAAGACAAAGATAATGCTTGATTGCTCTGCATAATCAACTGAAATAGAGAGTGTGTGAATGGAGAGGGAAGGGAGCACAGAGAGTCCCAAACAAGATGGATGCAAAGAGGTCCACTCCAAGACACATCATCATTAAAATGCCAAAAGTTAAACATAAAGAGAGAATCTTAAAAGCAGCAAGAGAAAAGAAGTTAGATACCTACAGGGGAGTTCCATAAGACTGTCAGCTGATTTCTCAAAAGAAACTTTGTAGACTAGAAGGGATTGGCAAGAAATATTCAAAGTCATGAAAGGCAGGGACCTCTAGCCAAGATTGCTCTACCCAGCAAAGCTATCATTCAGAATTGGAGGGTAGATAAGGAGCTTCACAGACAAGAAAATACAAAAAGAGTTCATCATCACCAAACCATTATTATATGAAATGTTAGACTATTTAAGAAAAAGATAAAAATTCTGAACAATAAAATGGCAATAAATACATATCTATCGACGACTGAATTTAAAAAACAAACTAAGCAAACAAGAACAGAGACAGAATCATGCACATGGAGAACGTTTTGATGGTTGCCAGGTGAGAGGGTGGTGTGGGGGAAGGGTGAAGAGGTGAGGGGATTAAGAAGTACAAATAGGTAGTTACAGAATAGCCATGGGGATGTAAAGTACAGTGTAGGAAATGGAGTAGCCAAAGAACTTATAGGTATGACCCATAGACATGAACAATGGTAAGGGGATTGTCTGAGGGAGTGGGGGGTGCTGGGTTGCAGATCAAAAGGGGAAAAATTGGGACAACTGTAAGCATAATCAATAACATATAATTAAAAATAAAAACAAAATAAAAATAATGAAAAGAGAGAGGGAAGGGGGTATGTGAGGAAGGTAGGGTAAATGTGAGAGCTCCCAAGAACAAGGAGGAACTTGTGTGTGGCCTATGGATGAATAACGCTCCTGAAAAATTTCTCACAGTCAAGACTGGCCAGTACATGGCTGCCTTTGCCTGATACTGAAAGTTGTTTCTTAGCCTCTATTACTTTCAAGCTGTCAGTAAAATTCTACTAGTCACAAGATTTGTGTTAGAGGTGCTTTAGAAAATGCAGAAAAACCACAGTGTCCAGTGTGGGAGTGGGGGAATAGGTTGGTGAGAGGACCTCCCTCACAGAAACTGGGGATGGAGGAGCAGGGAGGGCAGGCTGTAGAGTGGACCGATTCAGGAGAGGCAGAGGCAGGTCCCGAGGGAGACTCCAGACCTCTTGCCATGGGTGTCCTGGGTGCTTTGTCCAGCTGTTGAGGTTTTACACTGGAAGAATGGAGGGTTATTCAGACTGGAGGTGTCTGGGCACCTGAGTAAAATCAGATACATTTAGGATGGAGGTGGGTGGGTAGGGATTGGGTGTACTTGACTGAAGAGACTATTCAGCTTATTATAAAAAATCACCAAATTAATTGTTTTATGTTGTGAAATTCAATATAACCCTTTGGCAAAGCACCTGCCCTATATTCAAAATGTTCCTAAGAGGCTGTGTATGTATAAGTGCATGTTTTTGGGGAGAGGGTGGATATTAAGGATGGGGGAAAGTGGAGGGAAACCATGCCAATTAGAAAATGCCATAAAATCACTGTTTGGTGATGCATAGATATGATTCTCACTGAACAAGGAGCACAGAGAAATGGGACAGGTAGAATGGCAAAGATGTGGGTGGGACCTATGGTGGATGACTGTGGAAGGAACAGAAAGTTGTGATGTAGAAATAGTGTACTCAGCACTGAAATGTAAAGTCATTTTGAGAATGGAGAAGTGATTGGTTTGAATCTACTTGGTAAAAACAGTGAAAGTGGGAATTGATGCTAAATGTGTTGACAGATGATCATGCTATTCTTGTTAAAGTTAAAAAGGTTTAAATATTTAAATGATGTGGGTGAAATATCACTCAAGACTGAGATTTTCTTTCACCCAAGGCTGACATATTTGTGTGAGTATAAGTTACCAGGGCTTCAAATATTATTTATTTCTTTTCCTTTTTTTATTATTGTTCAATTACAGTTGTGCCCATTATCCCCCCAATACTCTCCTCCACCCTACCCACCCCACCTCCCACATTCAATCCTACCTACCCCTACCCCTGTTGTCTTTGTCCTTGGGTCCTTTCTACATGTTCCTTGGTGACCCTTCCCCTTCTTTCCTCTGTTATACCCTTCCCCCCTTCCCTCTGGTTACTGTCAGTTTGTTCTTTATTTCCATGTCTCTGGTTCTATTTTGCTTGCTTGTTTGTTATTATTTCTTTAGAGATTATAATCACCTGCTGAACAAAGGCTATTTTGGGAAAAAATTTCATTTATGCATTGGGAACCCTTTACTTTCCTATGATGTCTTCCCATGTGATTTTAGATGAATGTCTGGTTTGTGACTTCTTCTGAGGCTTGAGAAAAGATTAGATCACTCATTCCCAACTGGTCATTTCTCTCTTTAGATGGGAGAATCAGTGCTAATTGATACTTTTTATATTTAATTACACTCAATTTCTTCTGTCTGCCTGCCCTGAAACCAAGAAGAGGAAAACAGTGTTCTACATGCAAATCTTCTGACATAAACATTTCTTAACCTCATTTGGTTAAGGATTGGTCCAAATATAAAATCCTTAAGATAAAAGCTGTTTAAAGTAGTGTCTTATCTGTGTTTTGATTCTGTCTCTTGAGTCTATCTTTCTGGAAACCATTTCTATGATTTCTGCGATGGGAATTTTCTCATTCTCTATTTCCTTAACACTCAACTCTTCTGTATTTATTATTATTATAATCATTTCCCAGTCCTTTTGTAAACTAATTTCGTTATCCTTAAGTCCATCACCCTGCCTTTGAAACACCATGCACAGGGCTCTGGTCACAGTGCTCTTCCCAATGGCTTTGATGACATTAGCCTCCCTCAAGCCCTGATACTTTTTATTCATTCATTCATTCATTCACTCACTCACTCATTCATTTCCTCATTAGAGGACATGCTTACTGATTTTAGAGAGAAGGGTAGGGAGGGAGAGAGAAGGAGAGAAACATCGATGTGAGAGAAACATCAATTGGTTGCCTCACATCTGTGCCCTGACTGGGGACTGAACCTGCAATCTAGACATGTGCCCTGACTGGGAATTGAACCTGCAAATTTTTGGTTTACCAAACAATGCTCCAACCAACTGAGCCACACCGGTCAGGGCAAAACCCACATACTTTCCACTTCCTTTTGAATAAATTTCCCCACCCAGGCCCAATTCATCATTCCTGATTTTCTGCTATTCCTCTATATATGTCAAGCTGTTTTATTTGCTCTCCTACAATATCCTGCATTCTGCAGCTGGAACATCATTTCACTCCTCTTGATCTCTCTGAATGCCACCAATTTTTCAAGAAGCAGAGTCCATGTCTCCTGCTCTGGAATGCCTTCCTTGACTACTGCAGCCAAATAAGATTGTCCCCTCCTTTCACATCCTGTGAATTTATTGTCAAATGCATTAATCTGGCAATCCAGGGAGTCTATGTAGGTAATTGAAAAGGTAGAGAGGAGGGTTTGGGAAAAAAAAAAAGATTTTCAGTATGAACTTTGCTACTTACTTCTGAATTGGAATTCAGAAAAATTTGTTAAACTCCATTGGCTTCTGTTTTCTTATTCCTAAAATAGAGACAAATTATTCTATCTCCTCTTTCTGGTTGTCATGGGGATTAATAAATGAAATATATGTAGAAGTTCTTATAATCCATAAAGTTCTGTACAGGTATAAGTTATCATAACTGCTGTTAGATATCTCTGTTATTGATGGGCTCTATAAAAACCCTCTGTTGTTATTTAACACTTTCTATATCCATATGTAGTACAACTAACTTCCCTAGCCAAGGTGTAAATATATTGATGGCACAGGTTATTTCTATCATTGCTTGATCTACTCCTTCCCCATTATTTTTATTATAATTCCTATTATTATTATTATTATTATTATTATTATTATTATCTTTAGTGGTTTAAACAAAACATTTATTATCTTACTTTCATATTATTATTAGCAGGAAATCTGTTATCTCTCCCTAGGATTTTCCAAATAATCCTCTTCTCTGTGTTTGAAAATCAAGTGGTTTATTATTGAATATATTTCATATGATTACATCATAAGGTATATAAAGTCAAATCATTATATTGTACACCTGAAACTAACACAATATTCTATGTCAACTATATTTTAATGAAACTAAATTTTAAAACAACAACAACGAAGAGTTTATTCAGTCCAAAAAGGGCAAGGCTTGTTTCTAAAAGAGAGTCAGAGAGAGAGGACTGAAAATTCCAGTTAGTCCACTATTGAACATTAGCTTTGTCCAGCCTGGCGGACACTTCTGCATTCAGGAATCATGCTTTTGCAGGCCCAGATGCCTATTATATAGGTGGTGGAAGCTGTGGGTCTGCAAGCATGGCGCCATGACATTCGGTCAGATTGTCCATGGCAGGCATAGAGGTGACCTGCTCAAATCTCCCTTCAGGAGAACACACTGTGGGGAGTATGGCTGATTGAGAGCCTCCACTGTCCCACCTTTAGATTGATGGAGAGGGGCTGGGAGGGGGATTAGAAGCAGGACACTTCTGCCAGACACAGCTGCTTCTAACAGGCAATTTTGGCTCATTTACTCCCCATCAGCCTTGGTGAGGCTTCACTGGAACTTAATCCCACTTCCTTCCTTCTGTCCCTTCTTCATATGTGTCAGTTCTGCGTCATGGGCTGAAGACTCTCCTACCTTCTCTTGCTTCTTCCCCCTTTATTCCTGGGAATTCCCCCCAATAAATCTCTTGTCTATTTAATCCTATCTCCGTATCTGTTTTTAGGAGGATCCATAATGATATGGAAGGGGTTCCAGCCTTACCCCATACTTATCAGACTCTTAAACTTGTTTTGACCCTACACTCCTTCTCTCCTGTAAGCTCCTTGTTGGGACTTCCCTTTCTTGCCAGCAGACCTTGGGTAAGGGACATTTTGGTTCTTCCTGACAAATGTTCTAATTCTGAATCTCAAGAAGTTTGGGTTGACTTTTTCTCTCCTTAGAAGACTCATAGTTTCTTCCTGCAAATTGTCTCATTGCATGCATGTGGCTCGGCAAACAAGGGAGAGACATTTCTGTGTCTGCTTATGGTACATATGTCCTGTTACATCCTTTCCTGAGAGCAAAAAGGAAAGGGTACCTATTACCCTTACAGTTTGAAACCCAAGGCAGACCTAGTTTAAATTATTTTCTTCCTAAAAAAAATTTCCTTCCAGTGACTTGCTGCTTCTACCCCTGGACTTAATAGAGGCTGACACGATTTTAGGTAACCCTTCAGTGAGTACCCTTTTCATATATTTTTGTCTTACTTCACTAGACTGTAAACTTCTTGATCATGGTATCTCCCCTGCCAGGTAAGTATTAGACTGTAAACTTCTCAAAGGCTGCTTCTTGTGTTTCAGGTTGCTCATCTGTAAAACGGAGGGCTAGATAAAACAACTTTAAAGATCCCTTTTAGTTGCGTGATTTCCAAGGAAGATATGTATTAGAGATGGCCTGGTAAATAATTTTCATCCTTTCAATATTGTGTCCATTCTCTGGTAGTCTACCTTACATTTATACATAGCATTTTCCAGTTTGCTTGCATAAATTACATGATTAGATCCTCATATCCACCTGGTGAAATGTCAGAGTAAATATAGCTGCCTTGTACATGTTAGGAATTTGAGCTTGTGGAAGTTAAATGACATGTCTCCAAGTGCCTGGAGGAATTGCTGGGTCTGCTTCCCCTGTGCTACTAATCAAGGTGCCCTCTGATTTTCTTTTCATCCATGCCCAACAACTACTAACTCAGCATCCTTCATGAAGCACCTTTTTGTTTCTCTAATTCTTAACCATCTGTACTTAGAAGCAGAGTTAGATAAAGTATTACAGATTCAAATGCCTAAAAGGGCGAGGACAGGTAAGTTGATGAAGCAGGGCCAGAATCCTGCCTTCAGAAGGGAGGCGACTGGGGCAAACTGAAGAGCACATATCCTGTCTGAAAGGGATGGTGCCTATTCAGCCCTAGCCCTTTGTTGCCATTCAGGAATGCTGGCCTAGGGTGGCTAACTTTTCAGTTTTTCATGGGAAGCAGAGGACAGTTTAAGATGCTCAAAAGAAATCAAAAAAATTTAAAACCCTGTGAGGCAAAAATACTCACATCTCTAGTGGTGTTTGAATCCATAAATCCTCAGGTTAGGGACCTCTGATTTGGAGGTATGAACTGTGTTTAACTAATTCTGTTAAGTTTCTCCCCTACATCCTCTGGAAAATTTTGGTGTGTTTTGCCACTTTTATTAAAAGTTTGGTACAAATATCACAAAGAAAAATATTAATCAATTATTGTTTGCCTGCTATGTTCTAGAGAGGATACTAGGTGCTTGATACACATCACTATTAATTCTCTTAGCAAACTTACAATTGTTTTTAGTTTATAGATGAGGGATCTAAGGCCCAGAGCTGACCTAAATTGCTGAGGCTTCACATTCAATTAGCAGCAGAACCAGAATCAAACTCAGGAGTCTGGCCTCAGAGTGTGTTCTTATTTATTACCGCATATTGCCAATACCCTCAGAGAAGAGAGAGGAGGGATAAAATGAAAAATGTGGTACTTTTATTTTGAAACTAGTCAAAATGGTCTCTTGATATGGAGAACTTAGAAGATAAGCATAATCCTCTTTTATTTTCTGAGTGGAAGAGGACTGCTTTTCTTTGTGAGCATGGGGAGGAAGGGAAGAGAAAAGGAGATTGCTCACAGTAGGATGGGCTCCTCCTTTCTTTTAAACACTCTTGAAATAGGCTCCCAACCAGCTAGTGTTTGGCTTTTGTATTCAGACTGTTTGTCTGCTTTGACCATCATGTCCTGTGAGATGGCCACTAGCTTACTACTGCTATCTTTTATTCCCATTTCCAGAAAGCAAAGCTCGAGGGAAAAATAGATCTTTTGTTTCGGGTCTGAAGTCAAGTCCAAATATAACAAGAACTCAATAACTTCCTCCACCCCCTAGGGTTTAAAACCAAATTCCCTCTGCCCAGATGGCTGCTGCAGAAAGACAGAGCATTCCCCCACTGCTTCCTCTTTTTGTTGGCTGCCCACTGATTACAGCTAATGACTCCCAGCTGTACTGCCTCTGAAGAGTAGGGGAAGATGAATCTTTGAAAAATAATTTAATAACAAGACTCCTCCAGGGATGGGTGGGGCTGATGCCAATCCTGTTGGAACCCTCTCTCATTCAGAATTTAGCTGGATGGTGTGGCTTAGAAAAAGAGAAGAGTTGTTATGTGCATTTTGAAGACTTCTTGGTGTTCCCTTAAAGAATCTGATTGTCTCTACTTCCTAATCTTGGTTGAAAAAATTCATCTCTAAATATTAAAAAAAAAATTAAATAAGTGCAATATATATGTCTTTAGCTGCAATCCAGAGAATTTGAGGAAATACCTCTTAGGGCTATGACTCTATCCAAATCAGATATACTCATACATTAGGATCATTCTC
>VMDR010015758.1:0-21913 GCA_007922815.1 Macrotus californicus | reverse complement strand
TGAAGGAGAACTTCCCTAATTTGGCAAAGGAAATAGACTTCCAGGGGGTCCAGGAAGCTCAGAGAGTCCCAAAGAAGTTGGACCCAAGGAGGAACACACCAAGGCACATCATAATTACACTACCCAAGATGAAAGATAAGGAGAGAATCTTAAAAGCAGCAAGAGAAAAGGAGACAGTAACCTACAAAGGAGTGCCCATTAGACTGTCAGCTGATTTCTCCAAAGAAACCTTACAAGCAAGAAGGGGCTGGCAAGAAGTATTCCAAGTCATGAAAGCCAAGGACCTACATCCAAAATTACTCTATCCAGCAAAGCTTTCATTTAGAATGGAAGGGCAAATAAAGTGCTTCCCAGATAAGGTCAAGTTCAAGAAGTTCATCATCACCAAGCCCTTATTATATGAAATATTAAAGGGACTTATCCAAGAAAAAGAAGATAAAAAATATGAACAGTAAAATGACAACAAACTCACAGCTATTAACAATTGAACCTAAAACAGAAACAAAAACAAACTAAGCAAACAACTAGAACAGGAATAGAATTACAGAAATGGAGATCACACAGAGGGTTATCATCGGTGGGGGGAGAGAGGGGGAAAAGGTACAAGGAATAAGAAGCATAAATGGTAGGTAGAAGATAGACAGGGGGAGGTTAAGAATAGTATAGGAAATGTAGAAGCCAAAGAACTCATATATATGACCCATGGACATGAACTAAAGAGGGGGAGTGTGGGGGGAAGGGGTGTGCAGGGAGGGGTGGGTGGAAGAGATGGGACAACTGTAATAGTATAATCAATAAAATATATTATAAATAAATAAATAAAATTAAATAAAATTAAAAAATACAGCCAAAGGTCTCAAGCTTGTGAAAGTGATTGGGCAGAAAGGTGTCTTCTAGCTGCTGACGTGTAATGTTACTGCCATAGAAACACACACCAGTGCACCCGAATGTTCTCCTTCATCCACACATTTTGCTTCATCTTACCACCTCCTGCCAGGCGAAAAGGAAGGACTGTGCCAGACAACACATGGTATGGAGGAGCAAGAGAATTTCAAATAATAGGTGAGCACCTTGGAGTTCATCTTACTCCAACGCCCTCATTTTACTTATGAGACTATCCAAAATCACACTGTTGATAACTGGCATGGCCGTAAACACAGCATAGTCTGCATGATTCCAATTTCCACACTCCAGATCCATCCCAGGTCTAATGCTACCTGCCAGTTGTGCGATGTTGGATAAGTCACTAAGCCCCATAGGTCTCACTTTCCCTCCTATAAAAATTGAGAACATAATTTCCATGACTCCTTAGAGAATTAGAGTGAATATCAAAAGGAGAAATATAGGAGAAGATACCATATAAACTGTGAAATTCTCTTCACTTCAAAGCGATTGTTATGACACTTGTAATAATAGACTGATGTTGGTAAAATGTTGGCCAAGACTTTTTTTTTTTTATGTAACGAATAAGTTTGTTTTCATGGTCCTTGACATTTGCTGAACTGTGGAGCCCGGCTCCGTCGGTAGGGCTCTGTGGTACCTTGAATCTGTCTGTCTCCTGAAGTCCTGTTTACTATCGTAGAATGCTCAGCTTCTGGAGAAGCTGAAGGTATGTTTAGAAGGGTATGTTCTGAGGTAGAGTGAGAGAGATTTGGAGGCCAGGTTGATGGCATCAAACACAGTGATTTGTCTCTTGCTCTAACCTGTTCTGGCTTCAGAGAGATTAGACAGTTGTATGAGATTAGTGCACTTGCTCATAGTTTCTGTACCTTGAACTCTGCCATATCAAAGATCTTGTTCCTGGTTTTGCTTCTGTTCTAAAATCTCATTAGATTCTCTTTTTCTCTGAACATGAATCTAGATCTTTGATTTTGAAACCAAATTTGGGCTCTTGGTACTAGAACCCCAATTTCCTTAGCAAGCTGCTGCCTGGAATTCATCCCAGGATATGGGTTGTCCACAAGGCCATGATGAGGGTGTGCAACTAGGAGGAAGCATAGCTGGTCTGACACTGTCTGTCTTGTCTGCTTTGAATCTTCTCTACAGGGTGATCTCTGTCTTGGCTGGCTTCTAAGTCCTCCTCAGGTTCTGATCTTTTCTGGACTCGGTGCCTAGTTCTTTGATTCTGAAACCAAATCTGGATTTCTAAAGCAAGTTTTGCTTGGTAGTGTAACCTGGGTGAGGTTTTTGGTTGAATGCTTTGATAAGGATTTTAATTGTTCTTCTGTGAATTTGGTGCAGCTTTGTCTACGATTCATCGTTATGGTCTTGTTTGGAGAATTGACTTGAGCCATGTTAGAAGAGAATCCTGAAGCCTTAGCCTTCAACCAAGGGTGATTAAGTCTTAATTAAAGCAACAAAATGAAATACTATGGTCCATTTTGAGGGATTTTTGAAAGCATCTAAATAGCTGGACCACACAAGTAAACTATCTTCCTAAACACCTGCCTTAACTACTCCAAACTCACTTTCTGCCTGGGCGTTGGCTGCTGCAGCCCTTTAGAGCATTTGTAGTAAGTAATTTAAAAGGGTTCATAGTTTCTAACAAACAACAGCACCACTGGTTTTTCAATGCCCTCAGTACCAATACTAATGCCAGATAGTAAAGACCACTGACTCTCGCAGCTGAAGCAGACATGTTTTTCTGGAAGCATCATTCTTGGCAAGCAGCCTGGTCAACCTACAGTCCCACATTTGACATGCCTGGACACTCATCATCTCATATGACAACCTGTTCCAGAGAGTCTGGCAACTCTAGTTGTCAGGTAGTTTTTAGGTTGAATCAAAATCTGTCCCACAATAGATTTCACTCAGTGGTTCTGTCTTTGGGTACAGCACAGAACAATTCTACTCTCTTTTCTCATGAGATATCATCCCTCAGGTCTCATTTGAATATAGCTCTCTTCTCTGTATTCCTGCTCCCTGTCCTGTCTCACTGTCTTGGTCTGTGTCTATCTCTTTATGGGCCATATTCAAAGGCAGTGCCAAAAACTAAAGGAAACACTACAGATATGGTCTAAATGGGGCAGAGAATTGTGAACTGATAAGACTATCCAAAATATTCATTGTCATATACAGTGGTCTCTATTCACATCCCAAAATGCAAATGGAGAAGAGGTGCTTTGATGATGGGAAAATGTAGTACAACATTTTGAAATGCCAAGTGGGAGAAGACTTATTAGGTGTAGTTTTGAAGCTAGGCTCCTGTAAGTAGTTGTGTTTAAATATTATCATGTTCCCTGCTATATTTAATAAAGAAGTGTACAAAAATAGATTCACGGGTGACCTGGTTAACAGGAATCTACAAACGCACTGCATACTCCTTCCTCATTATACAACCAACTGCAGAAATCAAACACTGGGAAAGGATATTCAAGGTACGTGTTGGACCAAGTGGAGCCCGTAGGAGTCTCGGTCTCGGCAAAGCAGCTGTGCAGCAGAAATAGCTTTAAAGGCAGAATATAAAATTTGTGCACTAAAAAAATACTCAAAGGAAGAAGAGAATATCATGGCTTTTTTTTCACTGCTATATATATATACATATAGATATGTATTTGCATATAAGAATATTGATTTGTACAAGCCCATGTACAGTAACAATGACAATACAGATGCCTTTGAAATTTACAAGGCCCAATGGAATATATGAAGAAGTTAAATTCCAGGGGGAGAGAATTAGTGGACAAGTGTCAGCCTGGTTGGTGCATGAGGGCTTTTTGTGTAGGTCACTTTAAACAGCTAGAGGGATTGATTTATGATTTAAAGAGTGAATGAAATTCCTGAGGTGAGGGAGGGGCTACTTGTTGATCACCACCTCTGGCTCCTTTAGAATAGGATTATTGGCTTCTCTGGCCTTAGGAAGCACAGGTGAGCTGACAAGAAAAGGCAAACCTGATTACTTTTCTTGAGCCTTGGCCCTGGCTCTAAATCAGCAGCTAGACCAGAGACAGGGCAGGGCCACTGATCACTTACCGGTCAGTCCTACAATCCCAACAGAGCCAATCTGTGGTGACCTTCACCCTAGAAACATATTGACTGTGCTACACCCTGAGGCCTTGGGACGCTGTGAGGGGAGGGACAAGAGTAGGGGAAGGTGGGAGTTTGATCAGTTTGACTTTCTGGATCTGAAACAGATCTGAACGAGAGTTTCATCAGTGTTCTCCACCCTGGCACATTCCCAAGCAAACACTTAAGATTTGAATGACTTCTCTATCACTCTTCAGTAACCATAGAAAACAGTACTATCTGTATTTTAGTAAAGAAGCCCAGAGTGGAGTTGGAGACAGTATTAGAAAAGGAGTCTGAGCAGATTTTCATTTGCTGCCCCAGGTCTCTATATGGAGATCTATTTACAGGTGTAGCAGTGACAGTATAAGATTCTGAGGTATAGCCAGGTATAAGAAATAGAGGAATATAGAAGAGAAGAGCTTTTGTTTATTTCACAATGGCTTTTGAGCACCTACCATGTGTGAGGCACAGGGATAATAACAGAAGGCACAACTTGTCTTCCAAATCATCATGAACTATTGAATGAGAAGAGATATACACACAACTACCTAAGGCACAGATAACAACTATGATTTGGCCAGTACAAAGCATTATAGAACTTGAGGAGACAAGCAGGATTATAGGAAACTCTTCAAAGAGTTTCTACAAGAGTTAAATATTTAAGGATGAGTAGAATAGAGTAGAGAGAAATGGGTCCCAACTCGAAAGCTAATTCTTTGTCATGGCACAGAGAAAAATCTCACCACCCGAAGGCCTGGGAAGATAAATACGAGGGGCGTTGGTAGGGCTAATTCAAGATTATACAACATAAAGTGACATGACAGCAAATGTAGGGGAAAGAAGAGTACGCAGAGCTCAAGACCCAGACAGAATGAAGAGAAACTAGGGGAGAAAAGCCAGGTCCAAAATCTTTTCTCAAGGTGCAAAGAAGACCTTTTGCAAGATCTTCAGATGCAGATAGGAAGGCTTCCTTTCTGCTTCTTTCTGTGTCTCAAGAGTAGATTTCAGGAGTACAGGCTGAAAACCCAGAGAACACTGAGGCTTCATGGCCAAGAGTAATATTCTTCATTCCACTTCATTTCTGATAAGTGTGAAAATAGCCTCGGACTCAAAGATCCCAAAACCCATGTGAGGCTCCTCAGAGGAAAAAGACATTAGTTCAAATCCAAGTTGGTCACTCGCCAACTAGGTCTTTGAACAAGTTACATATCCTCACTGAGCCCTTGCTTCCTCATTTGTGAAATGGGAAACATTCTCACAGGGCTATTGTGAGGATTACAGACAGTGTAGATTTAAAAAAAAAATTCTAACGAAGACTGGGACATATGGCATACCCTCAAAAACAGATATTACTACCATTATTATGAATATTATTAATTTTGTATTATTATTATTCTCATTTTCAGGAGGGATGCTGTAAATATTTAAGCAGAGAAATAAATAGACCCACGTGCACACTAAGGGGGAAGATAACACAGTCGGTGTGCTGAAATCACAGCTTTTATTGCCATCACAGGCCTTCTCTTTTGTATTAACAATATCATCTACAAAAATGTCTCACTTCCACTGCATTCTGCTGCCAGCTGATGCTCAGACCTTGTGCCCGTGAAGACCCCATGCTTCATGAGCATTTCAAATCTATTTTTGTTGTCAGAGGGTGTTGACACTGGCAGACAGGGCAATTGGATGAGAATGCGGTCCCACCTTCTCTCATGCCCACTAGTGCTCTTCTTGCTGTGACCTGCTCCCCTGGGGGACACAAAGGGACACACATGCCATCCCCAAACTGGATGCATCCCAGCTGTCTGGACCCACAGCCACTCATGTGGTCACCCTGAGATGGCCACAGCAGTCATGCTCCCCAGAAAGTCACATCCTCAGCTCCTTCTCCCTTGTGGAGAGAAGCCCTTGGCTTAGTGATCCCCACCAGTGGGTGGCCTGTCATTATAGTAAAATGGGCAGTCCCACTATAAAACTCGTCTAGAAGATCTAACAACCTACTTTCCACCCACTTTCTCCTCTCACTGGCCCTTTAAAAATAGGATTTAAGATCCATGGCTATTTCAACCAAAGGGCTGCCTCGCTTTCAAGAGCAGATTTCTGAATCTCTGAGACTGTCACTCCATGTGACTTTGTGAACTAGATGACCAGTACCAGGGCTTGTGGCTCCTCTAAAGATGCTCCCAACAGTGCTTGACCCTCACAAAAGGGTCTAGACCCATAAGGAATATAGATTTTTTCTATTATAAACATCTTAAGTGCTGCTCCTGAATGAACCAGGCTTAGTGCTAAGGGCCTAACCACCTGATCTAATTCCCTCGCAGAGACAGGGAGAGTCATCCTCTTTGTCTAGAGGAGAAACTAAGGTTGAGGAGTTGCGTAACTGCTCAAGGGCCACAGAGATCCTCAGTGGCAGTCAAGGTACAAGCCAGGGATGACTGTGCCCCTTAGCCCAGCCCTCACCCCCGCCTGCCTCCCTGTGCTTGAACTCAGCACACGAGCCCTTCAGTCTGTTCTCCTACTGCCTGTGTAGTGAGGGCCCAGACATCCTGCCCAGAATTAATATGTCATGGCCTGGGGAGCTCCTACTATCCAGGTGGAGCCTGAGAGCTGTTTCAGACCTCAGGCCGCAGCCCCTCTTCCCCCTATTTACACAAACCAAGCTGGAGCGCGCTGGCATCCTCCCCGACAGTCTCATCCTGCTTCCGCCTGCACCCCCACAGCTTTTGTGCTCTGTGACCTCACTCACTCTCAGATAAGGCACCTGCTTCTGGCCTCCCGCTGGGCTTCAGACCCTCAAATGCCACAGCACCCTTCTGACCAGTCTAGCTGGCTCCTTTTCACCCATTTTGGGGCCCTCAACTCTATGCCCACCCTCACCCCACCAAGACCACCACTCTCAGCAGCTCTGATTCTCTGTGGCCAGTGTCCACTGTGCTTCAGTCTCCTTCAATTTTGACAAGCTGGAGGGTAGACTAAAAATGCCACCAGTTCAAAGGAACCATTCCCCGGTTATGAATGTGAAAGCAGATTTGAGGTATATCACTGCTGTTAAAATTCAGCCACATTTAAAAATGACTAAACTCCTGAAGACTATTGACATGTTTCTGTTTTGTTTTATCAATAATGGAATGGATCGAACTCTGCTCAGAAGGGGGAAAGGTATGAGAACCAGGGCTGGCCCATTATTAGCACAAAACATAAGCCTTGGTCTGCTCTTTGTGATCGATCCTTTTGAGTTTTTATTCCACTTGCAAAAGGGCTCCTGAACCAGAATTTACTTTTGGTGGCCTGACCTTTGCTCCATTCCCCTTTTAGGTTCTACCACTGTCCTACTGGGTCATGTTCAAACTCCTCTTCTAGCCTCCCCAGGAACAAAAAGAAAAAGCTCTGAGAGAGAAACCTGTGGCTTCAGCACACATCTCCACAGTGACCCCGCTACCTGCCCCCAAGCTCAGACTGAGGAGCTGCAGAGGATGGGCTGGAAGCAGGAACTATCCTGTCCCTTTCACATCTCCCTCCACATGGAGGTGGGTGATGTAGGGCTGGTTGCCATGGAAGCAGACCAAGCAACCTTAGGGGGGAAAAAAACAACCATGAAAAGTACTCCAGAAATGAAAGCTTATTGGTCTTCCATGAAATCATGCCAGAGAGAGAAAGGGGGTGAGGCGGAGCACAGAGCAGCATAGAGGAAGTAAATTCCTGAAACCTAGCTTTCGGGGCCTGAGGACTCCAGCACACACTTTCCTTTAATTCACCATACACCCCACATGTGGTCAGACCAGGAAACCTGGAACCTTCTGTGAAGTGGCTGAATCACAGTGAAGGTCAAATGCATGACTGGCTTGAAGAATCTTTTTGATTCCCTGTTCTCAGAATGAGCCCTTTCTTCTGGTTGGATGCTGCTTTTCCCCTGCCTGGTGTTGCTCAGGTAAAGGAATTTGGCAATCCAGGCCCCTCACCATAAATTATCCACATGCAGGTGCAAGCTCTGTTTTCTAGCCTGAGCTCTGAGCTTTGTTTAAAGAGACATGCAGAAAGAGAGAGAGAGAGAGAGAGAGAGAGAGAGACTGCACGCCACTCTCTTCTCTTGCTTGGCATCGCCAGAAGCTGCATAGCTGACTCATGCCACTTGAATAATTGCCTTTTAATGGCACCATTTTCTTCATGTGTAAAACCAAGCTCTGTGATTCCTGACTCAGAGGCATCTGCCACTGCTGGGCACACATGCCTCACCCATGACCCTTGGCCGTGGGACCATATCTGTCAGTCTCGTTCACATATGGCACAAGCTAGCCTGATGACATCTGGGGAGGAAAGCTGCAAGCCTGTCCCCAGCTTGAGCCAACCTCTGTGGGCACACACACATGCCTCGGCCATCTCTGAGGAGGCACGCGTGCCTGGTTCCTTACCACTGCTGCCCTCTCTGGCCCCTTGTCCATTGTCTAAATGTACACGTCTGAGTTTTAGACTCCAGGGGCATGAATGGAGCCCAACATTTCAGAACGCTCCAGGACCTCAGATTTTTTTATGGAATTCACCGAATGGCCTCTGCCCAAGTTCAGGACAGTATACAGCCTCACTAGGATCCCCCCTTATTCATTAAATGGATTTTTATTGAGCATTTACTATGTGCAAGGTGCTGATCTCATGAAGAAGGGTCATGCACTGGGATCCGGTCTACAACAGTCTACATCAACATGGACAGGATTCCTGTCTCCTTCTACACATGCATAAACTGTTATTCACACCAGCTAATAGATGATGGCTCTGGCTCTCGCATGTCATTCTAGAATCTTTACTTGCCCCATGGCCCCATGGTCCTTGCTAAGATTTTAATGTTGAACCTTTGCCTCTGCCTAATGGTAGAGACTAGGAATGGAGGCAGAGGGAGTTAGCAGGTATTCCGAAAGGTGAAAGCCGTTGGGTTCTGTCTGGGTTCCAAAGGCCCTTTTAGAAGCTGCTTTGGGGAGAGCCCTGGCAATAAAGCATCGAGCTCAACTGCACCCAGCTGACTGGCAGGTCTGGGCTGCAATGATGGAGCGCTCTTGTCGGGGAAAACACTGTCTGCATTTGTAAGATATGAACGGGTAAACTCCAGCCCCTGTGCCAGTCACTCTGGGTCAGAAGCATTTTCTTTCTCTTTCAATACTTTCAGAGGGGTGGCTTGGGTGGTGGGCAGAGAGCCTGAATTTCCCATTGCTTTATCACTTCAAGCTGAAGCAAAAACAGAGCACCCATCACAGGAGGAAAGCCAGAGGCTGAGGGGGAAAAAAATGATCACTAGTTCACAAGGGGAGGGAGGGGAGGGAAGAAGGAAATATGGGAGAGTGAAGCATACTTCTTATGTTTTCTTTTGCTCCTTCCATCAAACTAAAGGGCTGTGCAGCCAAGTGGAAAAGCCACTCACGTTTTAAGAACAGGCTCCCAACTTCCCCCGCCCCTCAAGGGAGGCATGCCAACGCGCTTTCCCCACTTTCCAGTGCGCTAGCTCCCTGTGCCTGCTCAACAAGCTAAAAGATAAGACCTTTCTTTTTAACGGTGGATACAAGCCTTCGAACACAGAGTTTATAAATAAGTATTCCATTACTGTAACTTGTTTACATGATTTATCTTCACAAGACTGTCCCTGCTAAGCCAGACAGATTGAGGGCAGATTTAAATGCGACTATCACGTCCAGGGCTCAGAGGCACAGTTCTGCACCTGTACCCAGCTGCAGAGGAGGGCACAGAAGCAATGGACTGAGCCGCTGCAGGGAAAACTACTGCCTTCACTTTGCTCCATACTCCAAGGCTGCTGCATGGAGCAGACTGTCAGTCGGCCAGCAGGCGTGTTCAGCTCCATTCTCCACGACAGCTCACTAACTGGACTTGGCTTCTCCGCAGAACCCTGTTTGGTCTACATCTGTCCACTACCTTTTCCAAAAATCAGCATAATTGTAAATGCCTTCAAGGTCTCTGGAGTGACCAAGATGAGAAAGCACAGGAATTACAATGTTGCAAAGTTGGGGGCTGCCCATCCACACCCTGACAAAGGCCTGTGTGTAGGTCTGCCTGTTGTTCCATGAAACCGTTCCCTCAGAACTTCTTTCCTGATCTGAGAGTTGGTTGGAGATCTGATGCCACCTCTTGCATTGGGATGCAGCAAAGAGTCATGAAAATAATGACAGATTAGGGAATTCAGCTACTGGGGGCAGCTAAACCTACAAACGTATGTGCATTTTGCTCATTAATAATGAAAGGATTGGTAAAAATTTAAATAGCTGGCTATCTCAAGTGTTGATGAAGTTTTGTGTGGACACATGGGGTCCCTTCCACATTTCTGACGGGAGGGTGCGTTGGAAGCATTATCTCATCAAGCTACACAAGGCGGCAAGCGTACTCCTAGTTGGCAGACAGCACTCCTGCTCATGCACAGCACCAGGCGTGTAAAGGGGGATGAGAGTAGCATCGTTCAAACAGCCAAACCGGCAATCAGCCCAAATGCACATCTACAGGAGAGGGGATGAATAAATTGAGGTGTAGTCACAACAATAATGAAGCATGGCCACACACCAGACTATGGAGGAATCATAGCAGTCTAATAGGCACGTGAAAAAGGTAAGTCACGGAGCACATACACAAGGTCCTTTTTATAAAGACAAAAACAACTAAAATAAAAATAGATACATCTTGAGGATACATGTGAATACGATACAACTCTTAAAATGTTCGTCACAAAAAATGAGGCCAGAATTCAGGATGATGTTTTCTTCAGAAGGGCAGGATGGCAGGGAACCACATAACTGGACAGATGCAAGTTGCTGCCAGATCTTCACTTCGCTTTGGAAGGTGTTATATGGGTGCTCATTCTGTTATTACAGATGGCAAATGAGAGAGGGAGATATAGACTCCACGTATGCATCAGTGATTATAGATGACTTTCCAGAAACGAGTCCTCCCCACTCTCTGTAACAGTGACAGTTTGTGGTTGTTGTTTTGCCCCATTTCCCCAGCCACAAAAGATTAGGCTGAATTTCTCACCCTCTCTTGTAGTGAGTATGTCGTGTAACTGAGTTCTGGCAAATGGAATATGGACAAAGTCACATGCACACTTCTAGGCCTGGCCCTTAAACTCCTGCTGCCTCATCCTCTGTCTGCTCTCCCTCCCGTGTCTTGGATACTGATACCCCCTGGTCAACACTGGAAGCCATATGTTAAAGGAGGCTGGTATCTGAAAGTCTGAGCTCCTGAATGATTACATGGAGGAGAGCCCCACATCCCCAGTCCCTGGTGCCCACTGGACTTTATGTGTTTGAGAAATGAACTTGTAACACATTAAGCCACTGATTCCAGGATTTATGTAGCATTATCTTAACTAACTCAACCTGGACACTGGTAGCTTCACGGGGCTGGAAAATAATTCCACAGACATACACTTTTTACCTAGTTACACCTCATACATGCTTTGTGAGGAAGCTGGAAAAAGCCAGAGACTTTCAAGGGTCTTGCACTCAAAGAGATTACATTTAACATTGCCCTTTTGCTCCATGCTCTAGGTAATAGCATCAGACAGCCCAGGCCTCACTGAGGATGCTTATTCAGGGCAGTCCCTGTCTATTCCTCATTTGAACAGAATGTGGGATTTTTTACGACTCTAAAATCAAACAACTTATGGGGAGGCATAGCATCTCTTTAGAACATGGCCTCTGTATGGGTACGTTGTCCATGAGTCCCTTTTCAGGTATTTTAACTAGGAGTCCTTTTCAAACACCAGTGGTACCTTCTAGGAAGGCCGCTCTACTTCTCTCTAGTTTTGAGCACATCCAACCTACTCACTCGCTGGCATGCTGGTGCTGGTGTCTTGTGAAATCTGCTTTGCCATTTGTGAGGTGGTACACTGAGCAGATGGTCATGACCACTGGGATGCCAGGTAATGAGCAAATGCCTCACATCAGAGTTTCAGGGTCCTGTCACCTCGCCAGAAACGACAGCCTGGCTGTCTGGCAACTGCCCTGATGTTGGGGAAAAGCCCGCATCTCACCATTCCAGTCCTTAACATAGTTATACCTTCAAATTCTTGCCCTGAATCAATTCTTCTCACCTTTCAGCTGAGGTGAGCTGGGGTTGAGCAGGTTCCAGGAACCATATTTATTATATAGGTGCACACCTGGCTGAGCAGTTTCTGGCTTTAGGGAAAAGAGTGGGCATACCGAGTGCAGGCTAGGCGATGCCCTTCTAAGGCCACACCTCACTCTCCCACCAGTTCTGCTCTTGCCCCACCCCTGCCTCCAGCCTGGCAGTGAATTATCAGCCCCCCCATCTAAGCTGTCCACCAGCTAAAACCAGACTACCCTGAAATCAATGCCACCATGCCTGCGTCCCTCCCACTCACCTTCCCCCACTTGCTCGCAGGAAGGTGGGGGTTGGGTTGCTTGGTGGAAAAGCAGATCAGAGTCACAGAAGGGCTCTGGGAGGGCAAGGAAAAAGGGGAACGTGAGCACTTTGGCTGGCAGTGGAAGAAGGGATGAAAAGTTGAGGCAGAGCCAAAGTAAAGGGGCGGGAACTTGGGCAAACCAGGACTCTGAGCGGATTGGAGAAAGAATGAACCCCACCCCACGATGGAGATAGGAATGAGGAAACTACAAGACTAGAAAGGACCCTGGGGATCATCTAACTGAATCTTTCACATGCACTGAAATCACAGAAATAATACCCAGGATGATTACGGGACTTTGGCACACTCGCTGTTAGTAAAAGGTAAATGGGGACCCCTAACTCCTACAATAGCATTCCTTCCCTATGCTTCCCTGCAGTCCAGAATATCTGCTGTCTTCCTTTTAGGAATCATTTTGGGCAGGGGGGAACCAATGGCAACCATTTAAACTTTCAGAAAACCAGACACTTGTGGCTTCAACTGGTGGAAGCCAGTGACGCAGAGATGCCCAACAAAGACCAACCTCCCAGGTCAGGTCCCCAGGGAGTGGCAAGAGGGGCTGAGAGTGGGAAGAGGAGCAGGCATTTAGGTCGCAGGGTACTTCATCTCTTCTGCCATGTTCTTGGATTTTACAAGTGGTAATAAAGGCCAGAGACCTGTGCCAGTAAAGATATTAGGGTCAGAGTGGGAAATAAATTTAAGTACTGATCCATCTAAAGCTGAGCACTAGCAATGCAATTTCTATCACAAGCAACAATTCTTATTTCTCACCACCCCAAAATAGTAGGACATCCTCCTAAGTTGATGGGCTGTGACTTGCCTAGTGACTGAGTAGTGTGGACCCATGTTAAGATAAGTACTCAGAACCTCTTGTGGAGGACAGGGCAATGTTCCGGCCAGGTGCCCTTTCAAGGAAGAACTTCTTTCCACAGCTGCTGGGAGTGGAGTTGTCATTTGAGCTTCAGCTGTCTGCCCCTTCAGGAATGCCCTCTGCTGAGAGAGCCACCTCACCCGACGTGAGACCCACACCCAGTGACCGATGAATGCAGGGGTCGAAAAGCCCATCCATGCAGCCCAATATGGGACAATTCTGGCTGTCCATTTCAGTCCTAGAACTCCCCATGTGGCACTTGCTCCCAAGCCCAACCTCCCCATCCTTCTTCTGTACCTCCCTGCCACGGGTGTCCACCCCAGCAACCACCATGAGCACTGAACTCTGCAGAGTCTGTCTCCTGACAAACCCTCCCCATGATGTCTCTTTCTGCCAGCCTGCTCATGAAGCAGACCTCATACAGCAGCCCCAACTATGGACATTAACATCGTCAGAAATTCTGAGACCAGATCAATTCCCAGAGCCCCAGAACTCCAAGAATCTATCAACTTTACCTTCGAGTAACATTTGTGCAATACTAAGCAAAGAACTGTTTCTGGTAATGCTGTATCCTGAGATCAGCTCTGTGCTATTTAATAATATGCAAGAAAGAGAAATATGCTAGTGCTGAATCCCATTCTTTTGATCTGTGGTCCCCAATGTGGTTACAGTTACTATCGTACCATCTGAGTTGAACTGATGATTCTAAGCCTCATAATGTCAAATAAGTCATATTTCAGTAGCACTTCCTACCCACTGCTAAAAATATTGTTTCTTCCCACACAGCTATTCTTAATGAGATATTTCAAACCACCTGGCACCCGGGGGAGTTCTTTGGCTAATCTGCTATGGAGTCCCACAACATGGAAACTGTACACAACAGAACCCCAGTGGATGCTGGTGTCAGGGACAAGAAGAGCAAGTGGCATCACAGATCATTTTGTCCGATGGTAAGAGATGTTTTCTTGGAGATGTCATTAGACCCTACAGTCAGTAGGACCCTGGGGTGAAATATAGTACATTGTAACACGTTTTTGCAGTGAACACTCCAGAAGAACTGGCCCCCATTAATGGCTGGCTTTCCTCCAGGACCTTAGCTGCTCTTAGAGTTTCTGATGAGAACCAGTTTGAAACTTGAACAATTGCTAACTCCCACTGAAATGTAAATGTACCAGGCAAGGCCTCCTCTCCAGCTGCATTGCCAACAAATTCCAGCCATTCCAAAGGCACACCACCGTAGCTGACAATTTGCCCTGCTTGCTCTTGCCATCCTCTCTTGATAAATGCTAGACTGTCTTTCCTCCAACTCATCACCCCACTAATCCATGTATTAGGCATCATCTCCCTGGAACATTCCCACCCCTCCTCTCACCCAGGCTGGGTTAGGGGGCCCTTTCCAGGTTCTGCAGCTCCCTGTGCATGCCTATACATAAGAAAGGCAAAGCACTTTTGCAATGGTGTGCTTCCCCATGCACTGGGACTCTCTCTTCTCCGTACTCAATTCTCAGCACCATTCTACGCACTTCAGCTGGTACTACAACAGCAAAAATAAAATGCACTGACTGGTGTGGTCAACCAAGTCTAAATAAGAACATTTTGTTTCTATTCTTTGAGTCTTATCCTTAAAATGATTTAGGAGTCCAGAGGGTGATCCCAAAGAAAACAAATCCAAGAGCATCTCTGGGGCTTCTCCAAGGAGAGCCAGGCAGCTCACAGCTACTTGTGCAGAGTTCAGTGTCTTAGAGCCTGTGGAGGGGCTCCACTCTCTGATTAGAAAACGAGGTCTTTGTCATCAGGAAGAGGTCTGGAAGGACAGATCAGTATAAAGTCTTCCCTCAGCCACCACCAGCCCCTCCTTCACACTGGGTCTTAGCTGGATCAGGAGGTGACACCAAGAAAAATAAACGAACATGCTTTCAAGTGGCAGCAGCATCCCAGAGGGACCCAGTGAATTCACCAATTCTTCCTCTTCCCATCAAATGCACCTCTGCTCTGGGCCACCCCATCCCAGGGCCTGATACTGGAAGGTCAAATAAGGTCCACAGAACTAGTGTAACTAGAGCAGGTATCCAAATCCATGTCTCCTGACTCCAAACCCAGCCATCTTTCCAGAGGTTTTAAATCAGATTTTGGTTTCAGCATTTGCTTCAAGGGTCTTATTAAACACTCCAGTTTCTTCCCACTTGCCAAAAAAGAGAAATGATTTGCAGCTCTGATTGAATTCCAGACCTCACAATCAGGAAGGCAAAGCCCATTACAGCCGCTGCCTGCCCAGTTGTCACGGATCCTGCCTGGGTTGTTGCACTTGATTCTGGGGTCAAGAGAAAGCAGTAATTTACAACCTGTCTTCACCTGCCAGTGTCATAAAGGGAGTCCACAAGCAATTAGGCACTTCTAATCACTTAATCCACTTTAAATCTCTGCAAGAAGAAGGTAATAATTATGAAGCTCCGATTTGACTGGTCCTTGGCTGGCTTTCAGTCAACCAGAGTCCTATAGAATATTATCAAATACATTTTTAAAATATCCCTCCAAAACTTCTGCAGCCCTGAAATTCAAGCCCGGAGCAGAAAGTAAAGGCCAGGAAATAACTTGGGTTTCCTTCTACCCTTTTTCCTCTGCAGGAAGCCAATCTGTCTCAGAGCCCCCACTGAGAGGACCTGGACTATAAATAGGAACCAGACCCTTCATTGTATCACATTCATGTGAGTGACCTCTCCAGCCACTGCTCAGCCCCACACAGCCCCCTGACAAAGGCCCCGTATGTACAGTTCACTGGGGTCGGCTGGATCGCAGACCCCATGTGATCCTGTGGCTCATGTCCATCTCGGCACAAGGGTTCAGTTGGAAGAGAACACAACTCGGAGTGAGCTGGGAAAGAGACCAATGCCATCCCTGTTTTTGCAGGGAGCAGAGGCTCACCAAGGGCATGGACACTCCCTCTACCTGCTGGACTAAAATTTCTCCTCTGATCTTTTCAAAGCAGCAGCAGGTTCTAAATATTTCAGGCTTTTTATCTCCAGGTCCTTAGCACGCCTCCAGCCTTCAACACCCACAATGGCTATTCCACAGAAACACATTATTTATTCAACAGCCGCCGGCTTTATGTACTCAAGTGTCACACCCGAGACCGATCCTTGTCTTCTTTCTGGGAAATTTGTGCCTGCGAGTCACTAATACATCCTGTTAATACAAGAGGCTCAAAGAGAGACCACCCCAAGAACTATTTGAGAAACAAAACTAGGTTGAATGGATTTGCTGCCGACTTTGATTTTTGGTTGCTTGGGCCATTTGAGGCATGACTGGAAAATAAATCCAGCAGGGCAATGCACTGGTTTTCAGGATCTGTACTTTACTTTGTTCCCCTTGGGTTTACAGGCTGTGTATACACTGCCTCCAGAAAAACCAGGACTCATAGAACTGGGATCAGGGCAATTCAGCCAAAGCCCAACCCATGGACACTGAGAGCCTTCTTCAGCCCAGCCTGGGGGCCTCTGAAATATGCCCAAGGATACAACCAGCACACCTGACGCCCAAAAAGTGATGAAGAAGGGGAAATTGATAAAGAAAATGTAGGCTTTAAATGAAATAATAGTTTACCTTGCATTAGCAACAAAACTTTCCTACTTTCCAAAGCGATCCCACGTAGCATCATCACACTTTAAACTCACTTGGAGTAGTAAGGGTATGTTTATCCCACATCTGACAGTGTACAAACTGAGGCCTAGGAAAGCGAGTGACTTGTCTCATGTCACGTGGTCTGTGGCAAGGTCAGAGTAAGAAGCGGGGCACCTGTGTCATTGGATTCTTCCAGAAAGAAGGGCCACAAAGTGACCTCAGTACTGTGGACTGTGTGTCGATGGGACAAATGCGAACATACTGGGTGCCCTGTGCCCCGGGCAAGAGCTCTTATAGATTCAGTCTTGGTTAACATGATTGCAGATGCTGAGTGAGGTCCTGAGTTGCATATCAATCACCAATAAATAGCACATCTCCAGCCCTTTTGGCCTCATCTTTCAATGAGTTCAGTTACCCCACTTCTGTATAACTTGGATCTTCTGCTAAAAAGAAACATGTGGATACCCTGGACCTGTTCCCAGATCAATACGGCCAACCAGCCTCAAACAGAATATTTTAAGCATCTTCATTATTTTCAAAAGCTTTGCTTCTCCAGAAGAAATACTCTCGTTTTCAGATCCGCCCCTCTGCTGATTGCCCACGGAAGAGGACAAAAAGCTAAAAGTTATGAATGCGCATCTCCAGGCAATTACAAACACACTGCCCTCAGGTTTCTGGTCTCTCCCAGCTGCTGCTGTGCCAACTGGTGACTTTGTTGCCTCTGCAAGATAATGCAGCCTTTGCCGCAGTTGGTGAAATGCTCTAGGAGACCTGCAGGTTGTGGTAGCTTCTGAAAAAATAGCAGCATCCTGTAATTTCACTGCAGGCAAAACAATTGCTTGTGTTTAGGTAAGGCAGTCCCCCTGCCTTACCAGCGAGAATCTCAAGAGACTGCAGCGAGGACATGGTGCAAACCTGTGTTCACTGTCCCAAGACATCTCGAAAAGCTTGTTATGAATTGTCTCAAAATCACATGCTTTAAGTGCATGAGGCTAGTTTTTAAAAGAAAAAAAAAAAAACTCAGGTTGTAGGGGGCAGTGAGGGTGAAAATGTATTTAACAAGGAGCGAGCCAAGCATCCATTAGGATGAGCCCCGAAAGGAGGCAACATGTCAAAAGACAATACCAGCCGTATGAGTTTTACACAGAGAGGAAGCAGGAGCCCTCCTTGCCTGTGATCCCGGAGCAGGAGCCCAGGATCCTGAAATTCCGGGGTTGCACTTCAGCCTCTGTAAACCCCAGAGACAGCAGCTCCACATTAGCCTTCCTGGGACACCAGGAAAAGAGCAGGAAGATCTGCCAAGGTGGCACTTGGACCTGCCGGCTCTAACTGAAACCAGGGAGCTGTCTTCCAAACGGGGTCTCCAAACACTTGTTTTCTTTTCTTACAGCCCTTTACATACTTCTGTCTCCTCAATCCTCTCCACCCAACCTTCCCACTCAGCTCCAGCTCCATATGTCCTTCTCGGACGTGAAGGGAGAACAAAGGTCGCAGAGCTCAGGCCTGGAGGCCAAGGAGGCCCGTTCTACAGACGGAGGGGGTTCCCTGGGCAAGGCTGCAGCTGCTTCGGAGCTTCTGGAGGCTGCCTCTGAGCACCTGACTCTGGATTCCATAATTAAATCACGGGGTGTTTGATCACCTCCTCAATGCAGAGTAATTAAAATCTCTGCACTGTTTGTTTTTCATTTCCTTTGACAAATGGTGACAACTGTTAATGAGCATAGTGGAATGTTCACCCTCACTCACCCTGCTCCCCACTTTCCATGAGCACCCTGATTGTCTCTGGGTGGGCGCTGAGTCAGGAACTATAGGAGTAGGGGTGGGCCTGGCCCAAAAGCAGGCACTTGTCAGGATGGCCCTAAGTGGCTGCTGGGAAAACATTTGAGGACAACCCCTCAGGGAGAGCTGTCCCTTTCAACCTTTTAGGGGTAGAAAGGTAAGACTTTGTTTTAAAGACAAAGTGTAAGTTCAGACTCTTCTGTTTGGCTTTTAAATGCATCCCCCTTTCCTAAACCCTTATGTTTAAAAACAATACAGGGGGAAATACAGCCACCTTGGAGAAAATAGCTTCTCAGCATCAGTCTCTCCCTCTACAGAGTGGGCACTGTCTTATTTGCCCTGCCTGTCACACTGAGGTGTTCTGGGACTTAAACCACATGTTGTACATGAAAATGTTCCATAAGCCACAAGGTTCTCCAGGATGTCAGTAAGTTCCTTGCATTAATCATGCCTCCCTGAGATTTTGAGTGAAAAAAAGAGAGTTTGGCTGGTTTCCAAGGCAATTTAGTGAAAGCAGAGGGCACTGAAGAAGGACAGGGAACGGGAGGAGGGGGAGGGCAAAGGCTGTTTCAGGGAACTGCCCACACCTTCCTCTGTAAGAAGAGTTCACGCCTTCCCCTTCCACACTGCAGAAGGTGCTCCTCTAGGCTTGAACCAGTCACCTGGCCTCCCACGTCCACCCTGCTTTCCCAAAGAGCTCCACCCCATTGGCAACTGCAAGAGAAAGGCCCTTCCCCTAATATCTTCAATGTGCTCTGTAATTGGGTTGTGAAGCAAATGAAAGCACCTGCAGAGGTGACTTCTGTCCTGGGAGTTTTCTCTGGCATCACCTCTACGTGGCAGCTTAAGTCCATCCACCAGGTATGGACTGAGCCTGCTTAAATTAAGTCTGGTGCCTGCAGGGCTCTGGCAAGAAAACCTGAGGTCAGCCCCGCCTGACCTCCAGAGCGTGCCAACCTCCCCGTGGATTATGTGAAATCTATTTCAAAAGCACACATGATATGGCCTCTAATTGAAGTCCCAGACTTTCCCTCAGAACCACAGGGACCAGGCAACCTTCTAGCGATGGGTGATTTTGAAAATGAAAAGAGGTTTGTCTGCTGAAACTCTGGATTTAGGTGCCCCTTCTGCCCACCTCCTCTGGCCGTCAGCTGACCTGGAAAAGAGATGTTAACTCTAGTAAAGGAAAATGAAATCTGATGGCAGACAGTATCTCTCCAAGGGAAATTATCCTGTTCCAAGCCGCACCAGGCAGAAAGAAAGAAGGCCACCCCAAAGGTACCATGTTTTCTCCACGTGGAAGTCACACTCCACTCCATGACCCCAACTCCACGCTCGTGGCCAGTGTGATCGCGTCAGGTTTTCTACCCTAGTATCCCCAGAAGTACAATAAAGTTTTCACAAGGACCCCCTCCAACACCACCAACACCCCAAAAACATAGTGGTTAGTTTCAGTTCTTTGGAGGAACTTAAGGGAACCGGACATTTTAGAGAGCAGTGGGAGGCGAGTTAGGCAGCGGCCAAACAGCGGTGTACAACAAAGTGGAAAAAAGGGTATGACTGCTGACCTTGTCATTGGCTGGTGACAGCACTTTGGGTGAGTTATGTAATCTCTGAGCCTCAGTTTACTCATCAATAAATAATAACAACCACACCACATCATTGTGGTGAGGGGAGCAAAGAACATAAAGCACCTAAAAGCTTGGTGTACAGTTGAGATCAAGTAAATGGTAACTACTATCATCTCTATTGCTATCAATAATATTACTGATTTGAGGGGGGACTGCATAATTCCTCAACCATTCCCTTCCTCAACTCAAAAGTCCCTGCACCATGATTCCTGATCACAAAAACAAAGTTGGTGCCTGCATCACTTCAGCCAGCCCCAAAGAGTGTGTTTCGGAAAGGAACACACTCCACACACAGCCCCAGGGAGAGCTCAGAGGTCCCCTGCAGGTCAGTTCTCTCTGTTCCTGGCAGATGGCAGGTCATGCAGGGAGGACAACCTGCTGTCAGGCTGGTGGGCACCACCCCACGCTGGTCTCACAACTTGCTGGGTCAAGCCTGCACAGCTGCCTGGAGAGACACAGAGAGCCCAGCCTGCAGATCTGGAAACGGGTGGAGCTGGGAAGGGGTGTGGGAGGAAGAAGCTAGACCTGTCAGCTTCTTCCCCAGGCTGCACTGGCCGTGGCTGACCGCAGGCCACTCTCAACACACAATTGCCCTGTTTGCATCATCTTTAAACCAATTAAACATGGCCAGACACTCCAGGAGGAACAGTCTTCTTTTCTGCTTTCCTGAATCCTTTCATTATTTACTTGTAACATGTTTATAAGTAATGACATTCCTCCGCCCACCTCTCTCCCACAGACACAGGAAGAAAGAGTAAGATAAAATACTATAAGCTTCCCAGGAGAAAGAGATAAAAGATGATATATTTATATATCTTCAGTTCCAAAAAATTGCATAGTGATTACCCAATCATGCCACCTATTCCCTAGACAACACACACCTGACCTGATTACTATCCTATACCTCGGTCATCCTTACACATCCTCATGAATGGGTGGGGCTATGAATAGAGGATAATTCACCAAATTCACCAGATGGCATTACTCACTCCATCTTCTCTGCTTCCAAAACACCACAATGATAGAGGGATAAATATGAGCATCTCTGTGTATGTGTGTGGCTCATTTATGAGGATCTCCTTCAACACCCAGATCAGTGTCTTTCATGGAATAGATGCTTGACCAACATCTGCTCAATTAAATTGTAGTTTATATGCCTGGGTATCCAAGAGGGCTCAAACCTCACTTTAATCCAAAAAGAACTACTGAATACCATCTGTGAATTCACTAGCCTCAAAGTTTCCCGTCTCAGTAAATGCTACAACTATCCACCCAGCTGCTCAGGATAGGAACCTAAGATTCCTCCTTGATTGCCCTTTCCTTTCCACCCATACCCAATCTATTTAGCAAGACACACTGCTTCTGACTCAAAAACAGATTCTGAATTTGACAATCACTGTCTTTGGCAGTTCACCTGGAGCCTAAGCTGCCATCATCTCTCACCTGGACTTCTGTAAAGAACCTGTTCCCCCGGCCTCCATCTTAGCACCTTAGGGTCACTCCTTACAGTGGCTGGAATGAATTCACCAGCCCTCCAGACATTGTCATGCCCCTGTTTAAAGCCTCGCAAAGCTTCTCAGGCAATGAGAA
>VMDR010015757.1:0-21915 GCA_007922815.1 Macrotus californicus | reverse complement strand
TGGAAAGGAAATTGCTGTTGTTATTGTCAGAGCTTATTAACAGACTGGCTAAAGCAGGCTTGTGGACTGACAACCCACTTTAAGAAAACCTCTTGTGTAAAGAGCTCAATATGAAACAAGAAATATAGAGGTAAAAATTTTTTTAATTTTGAAGGATTTGAAACCAGAGGCCTTTCAATACAGAGCTTTTATAATTTTTGCTAGTAAGGAATTAAATTTTTGGCCTGTTGAAAGGACTTCAGGCAGAGAGCAGGAAAGAGTAGGAATTAAAATTGGTGTCATATAACTTCTAAAGCTGATTATTCATGTCCAATGGTTTTTAGATAAAGCGATGCAGTTCACATCCAATTTATCAGTTTTATTTGTGGTTCTAGATTTTGGTAGAGAATATTGATAAAGATTGGTTTGATAAAAGATTAAAGTCTAGAAGGTGTTTTGCATGTTGCAAACATATTTATAAAAATATTTATAAAAGTATAAAAACAGACTTTACAGTATACTGCATAGTTATCTCTTTGTAACAGAAATCTGTCATTTTGTTAACATGCATGAATATACTTATTAGTATGTTATTAATTTATAGTCATAACAGTTATTTTTCTTCTGCAGTGTGCCATTTCTTTTTTTTTTTCTTTTAACATCTTTATTGAGGTACATTGATATACAAAAACCTGCACATGCTTAACGTGTACGATTTGATGAGTTTGGACATATGCATATATTTGTTGAACCATTATTACAGTCAAGGTATAACCATCACCTTCAAAAGTTTCCTTGCATGGCAGTTACTTCCTGAAGTGAATCAGGGAATGCTTAGTTCACATGCAGTTTCTTTTAGTGTTTTCTGATGTAAATACAGTTTTGCATTATTGGAGCTAAGAGACATCATGGCAGAGGGTAAGAAAAAAAGTTAGCTAATTTCCTGTAGTAAATGGTTGATTTGTATAAATCAAAATTTAAATTTTAAAACATACATCCTTATTTGCTTCACTTCATCCAGCAAAAATGTTTTTTTTCAGTTATTTCTTTAACCCTCATATTATTTGTGAATCACATTATTGCTATTATTTATGAATAGAGTAGATACAGTATGACATTGGTGTGCTTGAAATTCTGGTAATATAACCTGTGTTCAGCCATTACCTTTAGCTTCTTATTATAGCTACATCTTAACCAAATCCAGAATTTTTAGGTAATTATCTGGAAATGTTATTTATTTAAGCATCAAAGCTTTTTACCATCTGTAGTTAATTCTCATTAATCATGGTAGTTTTTGTAAAGTCACAGTGGAAATTGAATTAGTGAATACTGAACCTTTTCTTGTATGGGAAATACAAGAGCCTTTAATCACAACTTTTCATCAACCTATCAAAACATTATTTATATGTGTTTCTATTTAAAGACATCTCATTTAATATATACTGTTAACTACCCTGGCTGGTGTGGCTCAGTGGATTGAGTGCTGGCCTGCAAACCAAAAGGTCGCCAGTTTGATTCCTGGACAGGGCACATGCCAAGGTTGTGGGTCAGGTCCCCAGGTGGGACATGTGAGAGACAACCACACATTGATGTTTCTCTCCCTCTCTTTCTCCCTTCCTTCCCTTCTCTCTGAAAATAAATAAATAAAATCTTAAAAATTTATATAGATATACTGTTTGCTTATTCATATTGAAGTCATGGCCAATAGCATGACAACTCACACTTGAAGGAAACTTAGCTAACACATGTATTTTCTACACAAGGCGCATCACAGCCTTCTAGGAACTAGATAGCGCCTGAACAGTATACTGGCGTGCCAAAGGCTGAAATCACTCAGAAAGCAAAAGCTTGGCACTAAATGTGTAAAAAGGACAATTGTTTCTGGTCTGAGAGCTGAAACAAAAAGGCACAGTGTCATTTTGTTTGACTTCAGCTGGGCACGTGCATGATGGGTGACTCAACTTCAGGCATCTAGCCCCCTCTTTCCCAGTCTTGTTGCTCTTAATCTGCCATCTCCTATCACCAGGGAAAAACCTGGAGATTTTAGGAGAAAGCAGAAAACCATGCTCACTGAATGCTAAGAATAATTTTTAGATATGAGTTAAACTCAATCAAATTTAGTGTGAGAATAAGAGAGGGACTTTAGTATATTACCTTTGTGACACTTATTTCCCTTCTGGGCTATATATAAATTGTGATAGAAATCAGACTTGTTGGTCAGCAGTGCAGGCTGTGCAAACTTTCTTCTAGTAACAGCTGCAGATTTAAAGTGACCTTTTCCAAAGGACCCATTTCCGATATGACTTCCACTGTACTTTGTTCATTTCCAGTTACGATGTTCTTTTAATTACTGCCTACGTTAGACTTAGCTCCTATCGCATTTTTATTGCAGTGTCCGTTCAGTGTGTTACACAGATTTTAAATGAAAAAATGATGACCAGGGAGGATAGAGATGATATATTTGAATAAAACCTTGGTGATGGCATATAGAAAGTGTAGATCTATACTGTTTAATTCTGTAGCCGTGAGTCAAGTGGCTATTGGCCGCTTGAACTGTAACTAATCCAAAATGAGCTGTGCTGGATTTAGACAACTTAGTACAAATCAGAGAATGTAGTTTCCCATGAATATTTTATGTTATTATATGTGTAAGTGATATTTGGCTAAAATATATTATTATAATTAATTTGACCTGTTTCTTTTTATTTTTAACATGGCTACTAGAAAACTTAAAATAATTACACATGTGACTCACATTGATAGTTTATATTATATTTCTATTGGAAAGTTTATAACTGGCATAGATGTTCTACTTGATGTTTAAAATGTATAGACCCTCTTTCTCATTTCGCTCTCTGATCTTTCCTGCCTTTGAGTATATCTGCAATGTTATCCTGTTGGATAGAAGGTTAGAAACATAATATGCTTATTCAATGGTCAGCTTCCCAGTGGCCTGCAGACCACACTCCTCATCATAGGTAATTGTTACGCACCTTTGTGAAAGCTCCCAAGATACTGACATAGTAAAAGCTGAATAATATGAGACAATATTTTTTTATGTGATGAAGTTAGGCCAATTGACAATTTTTGAGAACTCACTGAAATTGAGAAAATGTATTGAGAATTTGCTAAAAGACATTTAAAATAACTGTCAGCTACGCTTGTTCAAGTCTGAGTTCTTTTGAAATTTGTTAGTCAGTCAATAAGAACTGAACATTACCGGGGTGTCGGGCGTTTTAAAAGTCTGGGTGCAATTCTCAGATACGCAGAGGTGGATTCAGTTCCGGAAATGTCCTTTATTATTTAGCTTGGTACCATGTAAAGCACATTGACTATCTGCACGCTTGTTTTGTGGTGATATTTTTAAATTTGTAAAGCCTTTATTATAAAAGCAGCACTTTACTCATATAACTGTGGACAATGCAAAATTATAGACAGTATATCTAATTTTAATATGTCTCTCACAATTGAGTCTATATCTAATACACTATACATACTATAATATCTACTCTTTTAACAGATAATAATTGAGCATGTAAAAATATAATTTTATGCCGCAGTGGGAATTAATCTCTCCTATTTGATGGTGAATTTAATGTTTGGTACCATGTGATGGATGAAAGAAATGTTTGCAGTAAAAAAGAGCTGTTTACTTTCTTACTGTAGAGAGAAACAGTACACTCTGGCCCAGAAATAATGTTGATTTAGTGACAGTCACAGTGCTCTTTGTGAGTTTTTCCTGCGTGAACTACTTTGACTTCTAGCATTTCTTCTGAACACTTTGCCAAGGGTCTATGTATTCTTTGGATTGCCACTTGTTTTGTGGGATTGGTTGTAGATTTGGTTAATATTATTAAGCAAAAAAGTGACTTGGTATAAAATACTTGATAGTTTAATTTCTTGTTTATCACAGCTGCTCAGCTTGTGTGCTTGAGTGGGTTCTTTTTCTCTATTCAGGGTGAGTGTTCTTTGAAATTATCACTCAGTTAGAGTAGTTATCAAGTTAGACTCAGCGAGAATGTCACCATGCTAGCGTCAGCCAGCACTGAGGTCTGAGTCAGTCCTTTTTCACTTTATATGGATTTTTCTGGCTTTTATTTTCTGTCAAAGAAATGGGGGACGTCTACTATTTTATTTTATTTACTTTTATTGTTGACACTATCACAGATGTCCCCATTTGACAGAAATGGGTAACTTAAAAATGTTATGTTTCGCCAGCTTTCTCTCTTTGATTTAATATCTTAATTTTATTATAGTGTACCCTTCCTACCACTGCCCCTTAACCCTCACCCAGGAATATTCCCTCAATTTTTTGTTACTTCCTCTGTTAAGTTATAAAGTTCAGGTTTATTCCTTCCATTATTAAAATATTGTAGTTATATACTAGAAGATATTCTTGAAGATTAATGGTTTCGAGTTCTGTTGGTCCTATCCATTGCCTTATCATGTTTAAGAATAACAGCTAATTGCATGCATATTTGGAACTGCAGCTAACCAGTACTGTGCCTTTGTGTGAGTTAAGAAGAGGGGGAGGTGCCTTCTGTATGGGCATAGCTTTCACCAGGGCACATTACTTCATCAGTGCGGTATAGGCGGGATTTTAAGACCTTCCTCGCCCTCCTCAGGTGGGTGTGTTTATAAGGTGTTCAAACCACACAGCCATGCAAAGTTTCCTTATGGAGCATTTTATGTACATTATCTAATTTAATCTTTCAGACATTTTATATCCACCCAAGCATTAAATACAAATGCTGTTACTTATTTTACTAGAAATATTCATTTTTATTACCACTTTTTTTTAAGAGAGAGGAGAAGGGAGGGAGAAAGAGAGGGAGAGAAACATCGATGTATGTTTGTATGTGCCCCAACCGGGGACCAAACCCTGAGCCCAGGCTTATGCCCTGAATAGGAATTGGGCTGGTGATCTTTCAGTTTGCAGGATGACATCCAACCAACTGAGCCACACTGGTCAGGGCTATTACCACTTTTAATTTTTGTTTTCACAGATGAGGACACATTCTGAGAGGCCATGGAACTTGTACAATGATGCACAGATGGCAAATGGCCGGGTGGGGAGCCTACCTGGGCCGGTGGTGTGCAAAGCCTGTGCTCTTGTCTGTTACTGCCGGGCTTCTTTACTGGTTTTATGCCCAGACTTAAGAGAAATAAAGATGGGTGGTCCATAATCACTGGTTGGGTGCTGTGGGCACTAAATTATGGAAGGTAGTAAGATGAATGGAATCTGTACGAGTTTTTATGCTGTCTGGTGTTTGACAACTTTTACGAGTTTTTAGGTAGTGCCTTACATAGAATTTTCACTGGCTTTACATTTATAAACTATAATAGCACCTGTCTATGAGTTGTGTGTGTTGTGCAGTAATACTATCCCTGGAGATATAGCAAAGATGATAACAAAATGAGGCACTTCTGTTTTCTACCCTGAGGTTTATGTCTTCTGTCATCTTCCCAAAACTGGAGAAATTCTTAGTGAATTTGAGTATAAAAAGTTCTTGGTGGCTTTCAATAAAAATGTATACTAGTAATATGTTGTTTAGCTTTTCCCAAACAGAAGTATTCTTAGCTTCCCCTTATAAAGGCTATCATTTTGGTTCTATGTTAATATGAACACAGATGAAAATCATAGATAGTGCTTCCAACAGTATGTTCCTGCTCCCTACACTGGAGCTTTATTTTACTCCACTCACCTCTATAAAGTCCGATTAGCCCCACCTAAATCCCAATTTCAAAGACTTCCAACTGCAAATTGGCAAAAGTATTGACAGGGGTGGGAAATACCCAGAATCTTGCTTTTACTACCTCCCCTCTCCATCTTAGCAAGAACGAATTTGTTTATAAAAATGAAGGAAGTTGTAGAATGATGATATATAGGAAATATTTAATGTAAAGTTTACTGTGAGTTTGACAATAGTCACAGGCACCGATTATTTCTGAGTCTGGAAAGAAGGACTTTCAGAGAAATGAGGTGCTTTGAATTTGGGCTTTGTTTTTCTTTTTAAAATGAATTTACCTGGAAAGAAGCTTCAAAGGTAATGTTTATAAAAAGAGTTTTTTTTACACTGAGATTCTAAAGGGTATTCTTTAAAGCTTTCCTAGGTTTATTGGAGGAAAACAGAAGAGCTAATAAATCTGTACAAATATCTTCATTCTAGTGTGCAGAGTTAATAGGCTGCTTTCAGGATGAATTTATAAAGTGCTTTATCATCACAGTTCATGCTTATTGCCTTGCTTGACAACCAGTGGTTATCTTGACCCTTTTTATGTCTAGGAGCGAGAAGACCAGGGAAAGGGTTTAGGGTCACCAGTCTTTTTCTGCTTCCTCTTGGCGTAGACCCTGATTCCTGTTTTCTTGGATGGTTGGATTAGGCTCTTTCCTAACTTTCTTTATGAAATTAGTCATTCCTTTCCCACTCTTCCTTGTTCCAAAGCAAAGGGGCACTCCACTGAATCAAAATCAAATTCATACACCTCTGGCATTCAAGGCTCCCATCTAATCTGTCCTCAAACTATTTTTCTAGTCTGTTCTCCTATTGCTCCTTCTCATACTTTCTACTCCCAAGCCACACTGTCTCATCACAATTCATTCAGTAAAACCCACAGTTTGCTCCTCAGTGCACTTTTCCATAATGTTCCCATTGTGTGCAGCACCTTCGTGCTTCCTTCCCACCTTCTATTCTGTTTGTTGAAATCCTACTCGTAGATTTAATCTGATTCTTCCATGCAGCCGCCCTGGGATTGGCCAGGCAGAGGTCATCTCTCTCCCCGCTTACCTGTTCAACTTGCACCTTTATTGCAGTAATGATTGCAATTCATCTCGCATGCTGATTAGCTGAATTCATGCCTTACCTAGTCAATGATGAAAGTAAATCCTCAAGTCTTATGGGTCTCTTTTTTACCCACCAATGCTTAACAAAAGTTGGGGGTGCAAATCTTTTTTGATTCATGGATCAGTAGGTTCAGCCAGGTTCTCTTTTCTTCCGAGCATCCTGAACTCAGTGCACTGCTGCTTGTGTGCTGCATGTTTTCCATTTATTAAAAAACTATTCTATGGCTTCTACGTGTGTTTCTGATTATTTTTAAAAAATTATTCTAAACTTATGGAAAAGTTGTAAGCACTGTACAAGGAACTCCTGTATGCCCTTCACCTAGATTCATTAATTGTTTAAGTTTTGCTCCCAGTGGCCTTAGGCATTCTGTGGGTGCATGTGAGTGTGTTTGAACCATGTGGAGACATGGTGTCCCTCTCCTATGAACAAGATTTTTCTCTGACACAACCACAGCATACTAATCAACACTAGGATATTTTGCATTGATAATTTATTCCTATATAGTTCATGCTCAATTTCATTAGTTGTTCCAACGGTGACCAGTATAGCTATCTTCTTCTCAGTCCAATAAACAGTCTAGGGTGCCACTGAATTTTGTTGTCTTGTCTCATTAGCTTTTTTAAATTTGGAGCAGTTCCTCAGTCTTGTCTTTCTTGATTTTGACAAGAGTGCAGAACTATTAATTTGTAGAATGTCCCTTAAATTGGGGTTGTGGGATGTTCCTTCATGATTACATTGAGGCTACATGTTTTTGACCCAAATAACACATATGTTGCATCCCACCCAGTACATTCTATCAGGAGACACATGATATCAGTTTTTCCAGTATTGATGGTAACTTTGATCATCTCCTTAAGTCCGCTGGGATGTTCCACTATAAAATTACTGTTTTCCCTCTCTGATTGATTAGAAATTGGTGGGTGATACACTTAGTCTCTATAAATATTCTGATCCCCATCAAACTTTTACTGACCAGTTTTAGCAACCATCAATAATCTTTCTAGCTTATTAGTTGATCTTCTACTGAAAGGAAGGCCTTTCCCTTTTTATTTATTCATTTATATCAGTATGGACTGGTGGATTCTTATTTTTGTCAATAATTTTGGTTATTTATTTTGATGTACAAATTGGCCCATATTCAGCCAATCAGAGCCCCTCCAAGCTAGCTACTGTGTCACTTTTATTCATTTCGTTTAGTTTTTGAAACTTTCCTTACTTTCTGGCACAGGATGTTCTGTGCTTACTGTGTACTTTCTCTGCTTCGGCTCTGAATTAGCCCTTTCTTCAAGGAGCCCTGATTCCTTTAATGGAGGATGGTATTTAGAAATGAGATCTTGGAGCCAGACATGTTTGTTCTACTGGGTATCATTTTTCCTAGGTCTTCTTAGTAGACAAAGCTAGAAAATGTGTGCGTGTGTGTGTAGATGCATGCACATATACACGTATGTATCTCACTAAGTTCTGTACCTGTCTGTTGACATTAAAAGCTACAAGTTTATTCTGGTGATTTCAATTCCAATTGAATGACACCAGGTACACTCATATGTTTCTCCTTTCTATATTTGTAACTCCCTTTACAATAGTGAGTAACCTGTGAGGGGGACCCCAAAAAACCAGAATTATCTTCTGAGGGGGTGGTCCTCTTGTATAGTACAGGCTTCATCTGCTAGGTGAGTGTTCTAGGAACCCATCAGTATCAGTGTGCCAGCTGGCCTTGTTGTGAGAGGCTGCATTTAGCTTCAGTGAATTTTTTGAAGACTCTTTCAATGTGTTTGCCCATTTCATGATGGGTGATTTATGAGTGCACCTGCCCACACTGTGCTGAATATTCAGCAGTTTTTGACTAAAAATGGTATGACCTCCATCCACCACCCTTTCTATTCATCTGATATCACCCCAAGTGACTTTTTGTTGTTGTTGTTTTGTTTCCCTGGTTGAAAAAGTCCTCAAAGGGAAACATTTTGCTGATGTAAAAGAGATGAAGCAACAAACAGCAAACACACTAAAAGGCATCAAAATTGATGAGTTCAATAACTGTTTAGAGCAGTATGAGAAACCATCTTGATAGATGTATTGCATCAAATGAAGAGTACTTTGGAGGTGACTGAAGCTTAAACATGTAAGCATAAATACACAATTTTTTTTGTAAATAAATTCTGGGCATTTTTGGGTCCCTCTCGTATATGTATATTAATTCACTCAAGTCTAGAACACAAACAGAAGGTAGTTTCAGAATTATTAGCCCATTCCACTCCAAAAAGCAAACTGACTTACTAGAGTTCAATTTGTGTTTACTCTTTGAGGTGCAGTGTCCATACAAACTCACGTACACAAATCCCAAGGGTTTATTTTGAGGTGTGACAAATGTGTATCTATATGACACATATCTTTATTAAGGCAGAGGAGATTTCCATAATTTAAAAACCTCTCCTGTATTGCTTTCCAATTAAACCCATCTCTAACCCTACTGCCAAGATGCAACAACTTTTCTGACTCATTTAAGTGTAGTTTTGCCAGTTCTGGAACATTAAATAAATGGAACTTTACAGTAGTAACTTCGTGTGTGTGTCTGGCTTCCTTCACTGAGCTTCATGGTTTTGAGATTCATCTACAGTGTTACATATGCCAGCGGGTTCTTTCTTTTGTTGCTGAGCAGTATTCCCCTGTGTAATTGTACCACAATTTGTTTATCCATCCTTCTGTTGATGGACATTTGAGTTGGTTCCAGTTTTCTGCTATTATGAATAAAGAACATGGCTATGAACATTTTTGTACAAGTCTTCTTTGTGGATCTTAGGAGTAGAATGGCCGGACCTTTGGGTAGGTATTTATTTAACTGTATGAGAAACTGCCAAACACTTGTTCCAAAGTGGTGTTTGTTCCAAACACTTGTACCATTTTTACTTCTATCTGCAAGATATGAGTGTTCCAGTTGCTTTAGATCCTTGTCAGCATTCTGAGTTTTCACTCTGCTGAGTTGTAATAGATGTATAGTAGTACGTCATTGTGATTTTAATTTGCAATTCCCTGGTGGCCAATGATGAAAGCATTTTTTAAAATATGTGTATCGATCATTTGTATAACTTTCTTTAGGAAGTTTCTGTTGAAGTCTTGTGCTGATTTTAAATTTGGTTGTTTTTCTTTTCTTATTGACTTGTAAAAGCGCTTTATATATTCTGAATGTGAATTCTCTGCCAGAAGTATGTTTTCAGAGTATTTTCTCCCAATCTATGATTTACCTACTCCTTTTTCTTAATGTTATCTTCTGTTGGCAGGAATTTTAAATTTTAATGAAGTCTAATTTACCTCTTTTTCTAATTGTTTCATTCTTTCCGTATCCTGCCCCCCAAATCTTTACCTACCCTTGTCATGAAGATATGCTCCTGTGTTCTCCTGAAAGTGTTATAGTTTTAACATTCAGTTCTGTGGGCCATCTGGAACTGACTTTTTTGTTTAGGTATGACAGTGTGCGTGGAGGTCTGCTTATTTTTCCATGTGGATAGTCTGTTGTTTAAGCACCACTTGCGAAAAGGACTCTTTTTTCCCCCCGTTGAATTAGTTTGGCACCATTTTGGAAGATCAGGTGCCCATATAAGTATGAGTTCCCTGAACAATTTTAATTACAAACATGGCTTGGATTTTTACTGAGCTGCTACTTTATAGTCGAATTAAGTAGTGTTCATAAAAACGTTCACCCAGCTTTTACCTCAGGACTGTGTGTTGTGGTTCAACCACCCTTTTCACCCGGCACTGGAAAAGCTGTGTGCTTTGCCCCGGGGTGGAATCTGTCACCACGGTCTAGCACACATGCCATTCGCTTCTCTCAGCATAGTCCTTTTGCCAACACGGACGGCTTCCTGGGCAGTTTCTTTCTCAGCTTGTTTAGAAAACATAAACTTTAAATAATGTAGTCAATCAGTCTTGCTCATTTTTATTAGAACATTAAGTGCCATGATGCTTATAGTAAATAAATAAAGGCAATTGGCATGCTTCTCCCCCTGCCCCTGCCCTTTTTTGGTTTATCTGTTCAGTGTAGATGTTTTTGAGCTTTTATAAGCCGCCTCACTGTGGGCCCATAGGATAAATGGTAATTGGCTTTGGTGATCACATTGCATAAACCTCTGATAACATTTTACAGCATAGGCAGAGCTGAAATTTGTCATAGTGGGTACCTGCCCTTGGCCCATAAAAATGCACACACGTACAAGCATCCTGGCCCCACTCCTTGGGAGAATTAGGAAGCTGCCTTGGAGAGCTCATTACTGGTAGCTGCGGGCTATAGCGGAGAGGAATCAAGCTCTCTTTCCTACCACTTGCCGGTTAGGGTTCCTTTTCCCAAGGTTAGCCATTTGTAGTCTAATATTCACCCCTTGAAGGAAAACATTTAAAAATGGTCTCATTTTTCCTAGTGCTTAGACTTCTGCGCATAGCAGTTTCAGGGCTTCCTCTTCCCTTAATAGGTCCTGGGGTGGCTTTCATGGTAAGAATGTGCTATCTGTAATTAGGTGTGTGGCCGATGATGTGCCTCTAGTAGTCATCAGCACACGACCTCGACAGTGTGTGTTAGGAAAAAATGTGTTGGGTGATTGTTGTTATTTCTGACCCACTGCAGCTGAACAAGAATAATGGCAGGTGACGGAGCAGGCAGGCGCAAGGCTCCCAGGAAGAGTTGCTTTCTGAGGCGTCTTGTGTACAAGGGCCTGTCAGAGATGCTTAGAGTTTGTGGTGGGAGCCCCACGTGGCTGGCAAGGCAACAGCATTATGTTTGAAAGGTGGACATGTATTGAATTTGTATTAGCTTCTTTTGAAAAGCAAAGTGCAAGTACATAATGAAAGAAGTGACATGTATAGAAACATTGATTTTTGCTTCATCCTGGGGCACAGAGGCCAGGTCTGTTCTCTGTTCTGGTGTTCAAATGTGGGCTGATCTTTAGCCTGCACCTCTTTTGCATTCATTTGGGAAACAAGGATATTCTTCCTTTGTTGTCCCCACCTGTCCAGAAAAGAGGGACATCTGTTGTCATATCCATTATTTATCTGTGAGAAACAGTTTTACTTAATTATCTTCTTTGCTGCTGGAGGCCTGGCTCAGCTCTCTCCCCTTTGAAAGGATAATAGGGCTCGATGCTGTTAATATGTTTTAATTAGTGAACTCACGGCACAGCCAGCACCTCACACTTAGCTCCTTAGATGGCTTTGTGGATAAGAACCTCTGTGGCAAAATGAGAAGCCTAGGAGTGTACACACTTCCTTAGAGCCATGCTCATTTAACACAGCAGCTGAACGAGGTGCATATTTTCTCAACTCCGCTTCTCCTGTCTGACCCTGCCAAAGTGGTGGAGACCACTTTCCAGGTTACTCCATGTGGCTCCTTTGTATTGTACCCACCCCAGCATGGAAGAAAAGGCAACTCTTCTCCAGCGTAGCACAGCTCGCAGTCTGAGAGAATGCTTTCTTTATTGCTTCATCCTCAGAGCTCCAACTCCATTTTAAAACGAGGCATTTGAACCACAATGAGCTTTCAAGCACTTTTTAGCGGGAAGGTTAGAATCCTTTATGCATGTTCAGGTTCTGGAGTTTTGTAAGCCATGACATGAGAAATCTAGGACCCATGGAAAGAGACCTTTGTCTGCTACATGCATGTATGGCGCCAGGAAAGAGTGCCATCAGCTTGTCCCTGCAAGATTCGTCTGTCTTTGCCTTTGTGAGAATTCAGGGCAGGGCCTTCCAACGTTCCACTTTATCCTTATCCTTCCTTGAAAATAAACAGGGTGGTATTTCTCTCTCAGCATATTAAGACATGTTAGAACATGTTTCTAATTCCTGATGTTAAGGGTATCACATGGTGGTATATAACAACACTAAGAGATGCCCTTCCTGATTCTTCTTTGCTACCTGCTGCCTGCCCCAACGAAAGCCAGACTCATGAGGCAGGCGCTGGTGCAAAAGGATAAAGGTGTTATTCAGGTGCCATGTGATCTGGGAGAATGGTGGACTCCTGCCTCAAAGGCCATCTACCCTTCCCACTCAAGCCTGCAGTTCTGATAGGGATAGGGAGGGGAAGGCTTTTTTCCTGTCCATTCATCTTTCTAGCTTTAGGTACCCTTGGGCCCTGTCCATTCATCTTTCCATACATCATTCAGCTTTTTGGTGCATTTGGTGCCACCATCTTGGCCAACTGGGGAGACTCCCTGGTGCCAACTGACTGTCGATAGTAGTAGACTGTCTGCAGGACCTGCCATCAGGAAGTCTGGAGATGCCGGGGCAGGCACCCAAATATCGGGGAAGCTGATTAGAGTCCACATGGCACCCCTGGATCCCAGCGCAGGCTCCGTGTGGCCCCTCTCCCTGAAGTGGCCAGCCAGGCCTGTGTTCTGGCTCCAGGTAATGGCTGCCTCTGGAAAAGAAAGCCTCTCTTCTTCCTCTTGGGAGGGCCATTCATCACGTTTCCCTGTCCAAAACCAGCAGGAATGCCTAGTCTAGCATGTAGCATGGGACATTTTGAAGGAGTGTGGTTCACTTCTCACCTGAAGTTACTGTTGGGTGGCAACTCACAGAAGTACCCCAAGCTATACAAGAATGAAGAGCTAGAGCATGGGGTGCTTCAGTGCAGAGAGAGTGAAGGCATGTAGCCCCACAAGCCAAAGCTTCACAACATCCCAACAGGAGGGTAGGAGGGCTGAAAGTTTCCAGGGGCCTCAGTGTTAAGGATGCAGTAGTTGGCTGAGTGGGAGGCATCATTGTACCTCCCTGGGAAATGTACCCCACTAAGTGAGGATGAGGAACTGCTCTGCCTATCAATGGTGGGGTCTAGTGGAGATGCAAAAATTCCCTTCTCAGCATCTGGTGTGCCTTTGTGGAGTGAACAATGGCTGCTAGCATGCTTGCCTACACCAAGAGCACTTGGGTGGTAGAAGGCTTCATCTTTATTATTCATAGAGGGCAAGCCAACCATGCTGATGGCAACAATGATCTGTTGCTGACATCCGCCTGAGAAGTAGCAGTGGCCAACAAAATGGGAACCACTGCTGCAGAAGCAAATTGCACCCGTCTCGCCCCCCACGCCCATGCTTTCTCCTGGCTGTTCAGTAGTGCCATTGTCTGGGGCAGGGAGCAGAGAGAGAGCAGGCACTCCTGTGTGACCTCAGGAGGGAACTTATAACTGTGACAAGTACAATCTGTGAGAAGGAACTGGCACCTTGGCTTTGAGCTGGATTGGACTAATTTTTAAACTACAAGTAGAATGGAAACATTATTGAATTGGACCCAGATACCTGTAATTGGCAAGTTAGTTTGACCTTTGCCCAGCTGGGATCCTGGACTTCCTGGTTGGTAACATTTAACAAAATAAATAAATCTCTGGGTTAAGACTCTTCAGCCAAATCTGACAGCATAGATCAGCACTGACTTGTAAATGTGGTGGATGACACTTTACTATTAAGTTCAGATGTGGATAGAAAATAAAGCTGCTTCACTTTCCATAATTGAGTCTACCCAATCTGCCTAGTGACACATCTACCCCTTTTGGGATTTTAGCTTAACCAAGGGAGCATTAGATACACCTATCTAACCATTTGCCTGCATAACCTCCTTTGCCCCTCACAATAATTCTGGAGCCTGATGTGGTGGGCTTTCTGCTTCTTCCAGCTGGACCAAGTTTTCCTTTATGTCATTTTCTGGCAGAACGGTTTCCAGGGAGCCTAATTTATGGAAGAAAAACAAAATAAAACAATACACTGTGATCCTCGTTATATATGATCTCCTTTTAACCCTCCTCCAGCTCTGAGCTACAGTCTTTCCATTTATAAATGAAGAATATTTTCTAGATGAAACTCAGAGAAGTCAGAGGAATCTCCCAGGTCACACATCTAAGTAAGAGAGAGAATTGAGATTTCAATTCCCCAGCCCATTAAGCGGCCCCTTATTTTCCTGTGCAGAATATGCAGTTACTCTAGGTCAGCACTCTTTACAGGGTGCATCAGCTTTGCCAGAAAGTCAACAGTGCAGCTACTTTTTGGTATGGGTCAGTGAAGGGTATTTTGTTCTCCTGATTGCAAACATTGAAATGATAGTGCTTTCCCTATGTTTTTGGTTAGTCAAGCTGAAGCTTGCGACATGAAGCTGAGTGAGGTTCATTTTCCATTGTCTATCCTGTACAATACATGGGATGTGGTTGGCACTTGCTCAGGTTAATAGCAAAGGCAGAGTAATGACGACAACAGCAGCAAATTAGGTGGCTGGCTCAGACCCCCAGCCAGCCAGGGACTCTGCGGCCGAGTCAGACGCTAACTCTGGGCCAGTGAATGAGAGCAGGCAGCTCTCCTACACTCCTTCAGGTGTTTCTGGCATGAATTGTATTTACAGGGCACCTTCACATTTACTGGAAAAGGGGTTCAGGAGCTTTTTCCTTTCCTGGTGTAGAAAACTATCCTTTAGTCTATGGCTGGGGGCAAGGAGGGGCTTTTCTTAAATAGCCACCTCTGAAGTTTTCAGTCACTCAAGATGTGCCCCTTGCACCTCAGAGCTCCATTTCCAACTGTCTCCTTTTCTGTCTTTAAAAAAAAAATGTGTAGTTTCCTAAGAGCATGGAGACCTTTGTTGATGAGTATTCACCAAGACAGTTTCACAAGGGGTGGTGTGATGGCTTGCAGGGATGGTCATCAAATGTCACATTGAGCTTTTGATGGTTTATGCAGCACTTTGCCTTGCATATGGCCAGTAATGTGTTCTGTGTGAGGCTAATCTGGCTCTTTTGGATGTGTTTGTCAGTCAAGCTCAGGGAGTTCCATATGGCACTGTTTTTATTCTTGCACCATGTTTACTAGGTGTTGACCTTTAGACCTGAAATTGGTCTGTTCTGAAAACTAGTGAAATATGAATCAGAATCATAGCATGTTCATGGATCTTTATGACAAAAATGCAAAAAGTTTATCCTTAGCACTTGAGCACATCAAATTATTCTAAATCATAGGAGTTCATGTGGAGGCCTAGGATCTCCAGTGTAATCTAGATTTCAGCCTCGTAAAACACAGGTGAAACATGGTACTCAACTGTCCTGAATGAAGGTCGCTGTCATGGACAGAGCTTGTTATCACTCTGCTTTCCCTAAGGAGGCTCGGTGCTTAGTAGGCATTGATAAAGCTGGGGATGCTGTCTTCAGATGCTGCTGCATAGTTCCAATGAAGAGAGCAGGAAGGAGACCTGGAACACATGGGTGTGGGCAATGATCTAATTTTCAACTGTAAGCTATAATGTCAGATCATTTGTATTCTTTACTCCACATTTTATACACCCAGTTGATTTTTATAGCTGAATAATCAAGATGGTAAATTATAAAATGTTTTATTTACTAAAATTAGCTGAGTTATCTTGGAGAGTTTACTGATGGGGGTGTACAGTTTTCATTTGAACTATTTTTCATCTAGCACTTTTGTTGAGGAGGTTTTTTTGTTTTTGTTTTTGTTTTGTTTTGTTTTATTCCTATAGCAGAGCGAAGCCCATGACAGAGTGATTAAAACAAATTCAGTTTCCAAAAGAAAAAAAATGCTAGGAAATCAAAACACTGAATACCCTGTATAAGTCAAATAGGGTTACGTGCTTGATGGGGCCCCACTGGGAATGGCAAAGAGAGGCTGTTGGTGCCAAAGGAGGGGTTTTCTCAGCTGTTTTGTCCTTGGATAATATTGACTGGGTAGTTTATTAGGAGTCTCTTTTTACCCCCCTTCCATAACTATGAAACATGAATAATACCAGAAGTGGGAAGAGAGGGAGTAGAGATGAAACTAACTTGGTACTTTTGTTTTTTGTTACTCTAATATGTAGACATATTTAAAAAATATTTTTTAAACGATGAAAACTCCAGAATGCTCCATTAACCGCCACTCTCTATTCACTCTCACTTTTCTAAATTTATAGCTTGATGTGCTTGAGGTTTTATAGTTGCTCTAGGTTCTTTGAAAAAGATAAGAAGCTATGGAATCATAAAAAATATTTGGCAAAATAGATTTTTTTATATATATATGCCTATATATACATACACATATTTGGTTTATGAAAAATTGATCTAATAAATCAGGATTGCCATATACTATGAATATACAAATAGTTTATTAATCTGAATATAACCCTAGAAAGTAGACAAGCTGAGTGGCTCTCACTGGGGATGTGTGAATTTTTCTGGAAGGGGGACAGTTGGCAATGTCTGAGGCATTTTTGACTGTCATGACTTGGGGGAGGGAGTCTTTATTACTGACATTGGGTGGGTAGATGTCAGGGATTCTGCTAAACATCCTGTGGTTCATGGGGCAGCCCTTCATTGTATAGATTATCTGTCTCCGAGTGTAAGCAGTGCCACCATGGGGAAAGCCTGGACCAGATCCAGAGGTAGCAGTCCTGGGTCTGAGTTCTAGTTCCACCACTCAGTAACCATCAAACATGAGGCAAAACTAGGTGACTTCTGTGGACCTCAGTTTCTTCTTTGTAGAAATATAGATAATGCTTCAACATCCACCACCGTCATAGCCTTGCAGTACAGGTCACTGTGAACTAGTGCATGTTAAAATGCTTTATAAATTAAAGAAAAGGTATGAACAAATTATATGGCAATAGAGTAAAATACATTTATGTTTTTATGTTATCATTGCTTAACCAAAACACCTGCTTAATGAATGCACCATTTTCTGTGTAATGATCTCTTAAAGGGCCTGTATTTATATTTCTTTTATATTCTCAACTTACAATGCCATGTATATAAAGCAACAGTATTTTTTTGTTGATTTTGTACAGGTATATTGTAGACCTTCCTTTAATGAAAATCTAGTCTTCCATTTGTTTGTCCACCCTTGCGTAATGCTGTTTAATTCTGGCAGCTCCTAGATAGTGGGTCTATCTACTGTCTAATTTGCTTGGAGTGATCAATCATGTACTATGTGTTTCCTTTATAAACCCACACTAAAGGCTTTTTCATAAACAGTGATTTAGAACCCAAGCTAACTGATTAGATCTGGGTTTCTACAGTAAATCACTTTGTGGTGCCACTGACTGGATGAATACTTAATTGAGAGGTGCATTTGTGACCTATGGTGATGATGGTGACCTACAATGGATCCAGAGATACCCTTGGTTAAATGACCATGGTAAAAAAAGGCACTAATGATCGTTCTTTAGTCAGATCCAGGATTGTGATTAGTTCTGGATAGGATCTGAATTTCTTGACTTGATATAAAAGTCCATCACTTTCACAGTCTGATGGAGATGTTATTGGTGACTCCATGTATTCTCCTATCAGTTGAACTACTTCTGCCTAAATTTTCAAATGTATGGAGAAATAGGTAAGTAAGTAAGGTCAACATATTTTTAAAAGATTTTATTCATTTATTTTTAGAGAGAGGGGAAGGGAGGGAGAAAGAGGGGGAGAAACATCGATGTTTGAGAGATACGTTGACCGATTGCATGTCTTCAACTGGGGACCTGGCCCACAATCCACGCATGTGCCCCCACTGGGAATTGAACTGGTGGCCTTTTGGTTCATAGGCTGGCACTTAATCCACTGAACCACAACAGCTGGGGCAAGGTCTAAGTTTTTAATGTTGAACCATTCACATCATTCCTGGGACCATTTAAGTCTGGTAGTCCCTTGTGAGAGACAGAAGAGAGTTCCTTTGGACATGAAAGATGAACAAAGTAGGGGGCTGGCATTTCTGATCTTTTCTTTCTTAGCTGAAATGAGATTTAGTGCTAATGGGATAAAACCCTCAAGCACTACAGGTGATTTCTCTTTGTGACCGGCGTCTACTTTCATTGAAATTTCTATATGAATACCACCTGCTCAGGGAGGCAGAATATTATTCAAGTATATTTAGTTACTTGCCACCTTCTTTCATTGGAAAAAACTCTTTCAAAATTTGCCTGGTACCCTCTCTTCCAGATGCTTTATTTTAAACCCTTATTCACACATATCAACCACAAAGTATGTAGAAAAATACAAATTCCTGTTTTCCTTCCTGCTTATTGATTTAATTATAGGGATAGATAGCTACTTATAGTGACAGGCTCAAGGTGAGAAATTTGTGAAGTATATGAAGAGTTTTTAAAAATCTTATGTGTGTATAGCTAAATTTCTATCTTTTGTGAATATAAACACACTTAATATTATACTGAGAATTAAAATTGTTTCAGGAGATAATTAATCAAAGCTTCTGAGTTGGTCTTAGCATCTTGTCTGTTCTACCTCAGAATATGAGTAAAAGAATGTAGATTAATGTGATGGTTAATTTTATATGGCAACTTGACTGGGCTGCAGAGCACCCAGACTTTGGGTTCTGAATGTGTCTATCAGGGTGTTTCTGGATTAAGTTAACAACTGAATCAATAGACTGAGTAAAGTAGATATGTCTATCTAATTTGGGTGGGTCATATCCAATCAGTTGAAGATCTGCATAGAACAAAAAGGCTGACCTTCCTATGAATAGCAGGAAACAACTCCTAGGCAGGAATTCTTGACCTGCGACGTCAGTGTTTTCCTGCCTTTGGACTCCAGCTGAAACATCAGTCTGCTCTGTCTCTGGAGCCTGCTGGCTTTCTGACTAGGACTAAACCACCAGCTCTCCTGGGGCTTCAGCTGGCTGATTGCAGCTCTTGGGATTTGTTAACCTCCATAATTGCACAAGCCAATTGCTTATTCATTCTCTCTCTCTACCTCTCTCTCTGTCTCCCTCCCTCCCCCATCTCTCTTCTGTCTTCTGTCACCTCCTGTTGGTCCTCTTTCTCTGAAGAGCCCTAACAAATACATTTAGTGTTTGCCAGGGGATGGGAAGAGGAATGAATAGGGAATGATTACTGAGGGGATATGGACTTCTTTTTGGAAGGCAGGGGTGGTAAAAATGTTCTGTAATTCATTAGTGGAGATGGTTGCATAACTACCTAATTTTACTCTATAAATTGGTGAATTTTATGCTATACGAATTATATCTCAATTAAAAAAAAGTCAGAATATATCTGGAACCCACTAACCTTGGCCACACCACTCTCTCTCTCTTGCCTGAAACACCGCACTAGCTCCCTAACCCGTGTCTGCTCTCCTGCCTTTACTTCCATTCACCGTCAGTGCACTCTCTTGAGAAATCAAATTTATGTATAAGGGGACTAAATGGTAATGGTAATAAAAATACAATAAAGATTAAATCAAAAGAAAAAAGAAATCTAATTTATGTCAAATTATCCACCTACCTCAAACTCTTTAATTGCTTTCCACCACCCTGAGGACAAAAATCCAAACTCTACTTCGTGGTCTATGAGAAGATTGTCTTCTGGCTTCTCTACCTCTTGTCTGATGCCACCCTTCTCCTGCTTCCACCAAGCTGTGTTGGATCACCTTCTTGTGTTCCTCAAACATTCCACCCTGTCTTCATCGAGGCTTTTGCAGCTGCCGATCCCTCTGTTCAGAATGTTCTACTTTGGGCTCCTTCTCTCTGTGTCCCGCTCCTCTTCCCTACCCATGGCTCCAGCTTTTCCTTCAGGTTGTATCATAAATGCCATTTTTCATGCGCTCTATCTAAAGTAGGATACCCTATTTATTTCCAGTTTGTATCATAGCTTTAATAATGTGATTTTTTGATGTCTTGTCTCTATCTGGATATACGTTTCCTAAAGGCAAGGATCTTGTCTGTCACATCATCCTTATATTTCCTTATATTTAGCTCAGTGGCTAGTGTCACTGTGGCTGGGGGTTTGTTCTGAGAGGCAGCTGGCCTGGTCTCCCTACACTATCGTAGTGACCATGTTATTTATACGTCTTATTCTGTAACATGGGGAGTTTTTGTGAACATTACATCTCATGGAATTCTTATGCACATTCAATTAGAGAATTTATGTAAAGCATTTGGCACCATGCTTGGCACATTAGTAACAGCCCAGTAAATTTTAATTGTAACATGATACGTACTTAATAATTGTTTAAAAAGTGAATTAATCCACAAAAATAGACTACTTGGGAGAATTTCTTTTAATGATTCTTTTCCTTTCTTTCAAGTTCATTTTCTAGTTACATTCTTTTTCTTTTTTCTTTTTATATTTTACAGTTGTTCCAATTATTTCCCCCTTTGTCCCTCTTCATTCCCATTCATCCCCCTTCACCCAGCCCTAACTTCCACTTTGATAGTCAATCCCCACCCGTTGTCCACGTCCATGGGTCCTTCATGTATGTTCCTTGACTAATCCCTTTTTTCAAACAGTCCCCCCAATGCTTCTCCCCCTTACCGCTGTCAGCCTATTCCGTGATTCTATGACTCTGGTTCTATTTTGCTTATTAGTTTATTTTGTTCATTAGATTCCTCTCATAAGTGAGATCCTATGGTATTTGTCTTTCACTAACTGGCTTATTTCACTTAGCATAAGAATCTCTACTTCCATCCATGGTGTAAAATGTAGGAATTCTTTTTTTCTTTCTGCTGCATGGAATTCCACTGTATAAATGTACCACAGTTTTTTAATCTGCTCATCTACTGATGGGCACGTAGGCTGTTTCTAGCATTTGGCTATTATAAATAACACTGCTATGAACATAAGGGTGTATAAGTTCTTTGAACTGGTGTTTTGGAATTTTTAGGGCCTATTCCAAGCAGTGGAATTGGTAGGTCAACAGGTAGTTCCATTTTTAGTTTTTTTAGGAAATACCATACTGTTTTCCACAGTGGCTGCACCAGTCTACATTCCTACCAACAGTGCACTAGGGTTCCCTTTTCTCCACATCCTCACCAGCTCTTATTTGTTGATTTATTAATGATAGCCATTTTGGCAGGTGTGAGGTGCTATCTCATTGTGGTTTTAATTTGCATCTCTCTGATGGTTAGTGACATTGAGCATTTTTTGTATATGTATGGGCCCTCTGTATGTCCTCTTTGGAGAAATGTCTAATCATGTAATTTGCCCATTTTATTATTTATTTATTTATTTATTTATATTTTTAATATTTTATTACTTTATGTTGTTCATTTACAGTTGTCTGTATTTCCCCCCCACAACTCCCCCTCCCCCACCCCAGCCAATTCCACCCCCCTTCCCTCCTCCCCCCCTCCCCCTTGGTTATGTCCAT
>VMDR010015756.1:0-21921 GCA_007922815.1 Macrotus californicus | reverse complement strand
GCTTTTAAGATTCTCTCCTTATCTTTCATCTTGGGTAATGTAATTATGATGTGCCTTGGTGTGTTCCTCCTTGGGTCCAACTTCTTTGGGACTCTCTGAGCTTCCTGGATCCCCTGGAAGTCTATTTCCTTTGCCAAATTAGGGAAGTTCTCCTTCATTATTTGTTCAAATAAGTTTTCAATTTCTTGGTCTTCCTCTTTTCCTTCTGGCACCCCTATGATTCGGATATTGGAACGTTTCAAGACATCCTGGAGGTTCCTAAGCCTCTCCTCGTTTTTTCGGATTCTTGTTTCTCCATTGTGTTCTGGTTGAATGTTTCTTTCTTTCTTCTGGTCCACACCATTGATTTGAGTCCCGTTTTTCTTCCCATCACTGTTGGTTCCCTGTACATTTTTCTTCATTTCCCTTATTGTATCCTTCATTTGTTCGTCTAATTTGTGACCAAATTCAACCAAGTCTGTGAGCATCCTGATTACCAATGTTTTGAACTGTGCATCTGATAGGTTGGCTATCTCTTCGTCGCTTAGTTGTATTTTTTCTGGAGCTTTGATCTGTTCTCTCATTTGGGCCATTTTTGTTGTCTTGGCGCGCCTGTTACGTAGTAAAGGGCGGAGCCTTAGGTGTTCACCAGGACGGGGCGGCTACGTCGCTGCGTTGTGACGCTGTTTGTGGGGGAGGGGTCTGAGAGGGAACAATGGCGGCAGCTCCGCTCCCTGCCGGTTACTAGTCACTTTCCACACCACCCACAGTCCAACGGGGCCCCCCTGGTGCTGGCTCCGGCGTTGATCCCCGGTGGGAGGGCCGTGCATGCTCCAGGACCCTGTGGGTCTCTCCAACGAGCTCTCCCGTGAGGCCGGGAGTTTTGTTTAGCTTATATTTTTGCAGACACAAGTAAGGGAATCTTTAACCTGCCGCCTTTTCCTATGTAGATTTCCACTGGGTAAAAGACTGTTTCTTTAGAGTGCTATAAAATTGAATTTATTGGTAAGTATTTAAGATGGCCATTTTTTGAAGTATTTAAATAAGTGTTAAATGACAAATAGGCTTTTGCATATAACTAAATTTAAGAATCATTTCAGATTAAGTAGTTATCAGATCTGGGGTAGTATACATTTTTATAAGACTATTTACTTTTAGAGAAGAGGGGAAGGGAGGGAGAAAGAGAGGGAGAGAAACATTGATGTTCGAGAGAAACATTGATCGGTTCCCTCCCGTTCACACCCTAGCTGGGGACCAACCCAAGGGCATGTGCCCCAACTGGGAATCAAACCAGTGACGTTTCACTTTGTGGGACGATGCCCAACCAGCTGAGCCACACCGTTTCAGAGCTGGGATAGCATAAATTTAAAGAGGAAAATAAAGTATCTTAAAGTACTAGAAATATGTTAACCTAGATAGTCACTTGATTGCAATTTAAAAGTTAAACTAGTCTTAAGGAAAGTTTGGAGAATATAATTTGTCAGCAGAAAGCTGTATGGAATAAGATACCATCAATTGATCATAGCTAAAAGGAGAATCTTTAGTAATGTTAAGGTTTTACTTGCATTTATATATAGGGGACAGTTTCCTTTTTCTTAGTGTGTTCAGTATCACAGTACGTATGAATGATACAATGTAAAGACCGGATTCTGTTACACACCTCTGAAAAATAGTGATCTCTTTTTTTTTTAGTAGGCAGTTAACTTAGCGATCGCCCACTCTAAACTTGCCATTTTTGTGAGGTGTAGCAGCTGAAGTTTGCGCCATGCATGTAGTTCAATGGTCAAGCAGAAATTGGACAGTATTGAAAGTATATGCACAGTTTGGGGGGTTCCTCTTGTGTGCCTGTTTTCTGGTGTTTCCCTCCTTCATATTTCAGTTTCTGTGGTTGCCCTAAACTCTGTCCTTTAACCCTTTCGGTACAAGCGCTCTTTCTGTCGCGACACTCCTGCTGTAGGAGGTGAGCCATTGTGAGCCATTGTATGGGCGCTGGATATATTTGGCGCTCGTATGGAAAGGGTTAAGTCCTTAACCAGCAAAACTTGGCTTCTGCCTAAGTTGCGACTTACTGGGATCTCCCCTCAAGTAAAAAGTTAGTGAAAATAGAATTTCAGCCAATGCTGATCCTTTTTTGAGTGTCAGCTTCTCTCTACCTCTTGCCTGCTTGGTTATTCATTTATCTTTAGGGGGGATGGGGTCTATGTTCAGAGTTTGCGATTGTCATCAGCAGGTTTGGTCAGATATGTGCTATTTGCCATTACTGAAAATGAACTGCATCTTTTTAAAAATCTGAAATCCTAATATGTGAAATGCCAGTTTATTTGAATATCGAACATGTCCCCCCACTCCAGGGGAAAAGTTTCTAACTAGGGAATAGTGAAGTGTAATTTAATATCCTAGCTATACAGACACAATAGTTAAGTTCAACTTTAAGGGACCCCATTCAATAGGAGAATGCAAATTTATTTGTGTGGGACTTAAGCCCTGGGTATAAATCAAATTTTAAATGTTCACATATGTTTACTATGTTTGCAGTGTTGTCTTGGCTTGTGAAAGGTGAGGCTGAGTTAGTTGTCCAGTTCATTAAGCTGATTAAAATTACTGGTTTCAAAGTGAGGTCTTTAGTTGTTCAGCCATAAAGGAATGGGGAGTATGATGGTTTCTGTTTTAAGTAAAATACTTAGGCGAAAAAAAGATTTAGTAGTTCTAGTAGGTGATGCAATATGACCGCTTTGTTATTAGGATTCCTACCTAAAAAAGTGACTATTAATTGCCTTGAACCAGAGGGAAGGTGCCTTATTGTTTAAATTACAACTGTTTATATAACTTTCGTTCAGGCCCAGTTTCAAATGCAGCTGTGTTGGGGGTGTGGGTGGTTGTTAAGTAGTACACAGAACAGTTTCGCTCTAAGAATGTGTGAAAAAATCCCTGAGGGCCTGGGCTGTTACCCAGTTAGTTCAGGGATAAAATTGACACAGGCTTGGCAAGTATACCCCATACTCCAGCTGTTTTCTTTACCTTGTGGAATAAGTGATTGTCATGTGGTTGTTTTGGCCTCACTTAACAGATCCTAGCAGAGACTCTTTAGTTTGTAAATTCAAATAAAATATAGAAGCTGTGGGATGGGTGGGGCGGGGGCAGTGGTGGGGAGGAAATGGAGACAACTGTGCTTGAACAACAATAAAAAATACAAAAAATAAAAGCTGAGAAGTTACAGCATCATTCTGTACTTGGAGTACCACTGCTCAGTTGGCAGGGGCAGCATCTGTAAACCTGGCACGAGCTAATGTAAGCCTTCCTCATAGCAGCCCTAAACCCATTCGAGGAGGCAGTACTTAAAAGCCAGAATTTTCTAAGAATTTGTGCTTTTTGTTTTCTTTCCTAGAGTAAGGAATACTTATGGGAGTTCTGGAGATTGGAGCAGCCACTGATACTGTGCAAGTAACTCAGGCACTATCCTTTTATCCAGAAATCACTGGGGGGTGATTTTGGGGTGGATTTGTGGAGGGTATTGACCTAGCAAACAGATGAGTAAAAGCTTGTTTATAGACATAACAGAAATTAGGGTCTCTGTGGAGGCAATCAACTTGTCTGTAAATCCATATCTACAGTGAAAATAACATTTTTTGGTCAAGGGATTCATTAACACTGAATCAATAAAAGTAACAATTTAAGAATTACACTAAACATTTATACAAAAGCCTGTATTTTATTAAACTTCATACAAAATGTGGTGATTAAAAACATTAAATAGGCAGTGAGTTTGACTTTGAAGATCAGCAAGTCAGTTTTAAAATGTAGCTGTTTTACTTTGGTCACTCAGCCACCTCACACAGCCCTTCCTGCTCTGTTACAAGCAGGTGCTATAAATAGTGACTTTCTGGCTTATATCCTTTAGCAGTGAACGGACTTCTCCTTCCAGTCTTACTAATTCTTGAGCTTTATCTTCTAAATATTTTTGATTGTCTTCATATTTTCTTTCTAACTCTGTGGGAGATAAAAAGAAAAAGTCTGAGCAATTTATATTATTATGATGATCTCAAGATCTAATACTCAGGTCTCTTGGCTTATAAGGCTCTGTTAAGCACCAAGGACCAAGTAAATAGATTTTCACCTTTTAAATAAAAAAAAAAAAATGATGTATTTCATTCTAAAATTCCTTATGAAAGCACAACCCTAAGTGAAAAAGACCTACCTTTCAGGAGTTGCAGCTTGCTGTTTGCTTGAGCCAAAAGTGTTTTTGCTTCATTTTGTAGCATTTCAGCTTTCCTTCTGGCATCAGCTGACTCTTCTGTTTTTTTGGCAATTAAACTTTCTGCTTTCTTATATTTTTCATCAAGTTCACCATCCAGAGCCTGCAGTTCCGCATTTAGACAAAGAAGTGATAATGTCAGTGTCTGTGATTACATTTAAGAGCAGTGTGTAGTCTAATCACGGCAAGCTTGGGCCACATAGATAGGAACTTGGACAGCCAGCATTCTGGACTGAGGGCCACCATCAAAGGTACTCAGGCTATTCAATAAAATAATTGAAAACATTACCTTGAAATAGTGGAATTAAATACAACATTGACAAGATTTTTAAAAACAAAAGATTTCAGACATTTTGGTGTAACAGGTCTCAAGGGCTGAGCCCTCATTTTCCTGCTGACTAGCTCTCTTCTCTGTGGAGACACTAAAGAGAGATTTTCTCAAAAGTAGATGTGCTGGGATCCAAGCACTTAGACCTCAAAAAAGGCCCAATTTGAAGAAATGAAAGGACCATCTGGATTCTTGACTTGGGTTTGTAGAGACTTGGTGTCCAGACTCAGTGAAAAGGCAGATATTTAATGGAAGGAAGGGCAAGATTACAGCCTATGTGGGTGGCTGAGAGGAGAAATTGGGTTTGGAAAGATGGTTACAAGTGATTCTTTTGAGAAACACTTAGAAAACAGCCATTGATAACGGATTTCATGCAAGGGGTTTGCTCGTGATTGTAATCAAATGCCATATTTATGCAAAAAGCTCTGTGAGGAGATTATTTGGGAGACTCATGCTCTCAGGACTGAAGGAAACTAGTGGAAAGACTGGAAGAGACAGAGGTGGAAGTGAAATTTTCTTACTGTTTTATTCTTTTCTCCCACACAGAGGTATAGGGTGGTTACTGTTATGTAATGCTGAAGAGCCAAAGTAATTCCAGGAAAAATCTTGATACTAATTTCAGTTTATAACTCCCTACTATTCATTTAACAGTTGCAACATTCTCCCCAGGTTTAAAAAGGTTTCTTTGGAGATAAAGCCCATACAATTTAGAAATTACTTGACTTTTGGAAAATAAAAGGGGTCATGTGAGATTTTCTCTGCAAATCAGACTAAGAGAAAAGCAAAGGGGTTGTTAATTCAAAACGAGTGTGGAAAGGGCAAGGTCTTGGTTCCCTCTTACTGGCTGTTCTCTGGTATGAACTCAGCTGTCTACTACACTGCTTTTAAAGACTTCTCAAATGGCCAGGTATTTACTGTATGCCATAAAGATCTTCCTGATTGAAATACAGAAATACCTGCGCAGTATGCTTGTTTGAAGACTTCCACCCCTGTACTAATTTCATCTTTCTAAACCCTTACCCAAAATTGGATTTGAGGACCTACGTCGTGTGTATTGGATACTTTCATATCCACTCCCATTCTTTTCCCTGTGTCTTTGAGGGCTGCTATGTCAGAACAGGTCATTTGGGATGTTTCTGATGACTAACCCTGTTAGGGCTGTGTTCTTTTTTATTTCCAAGGAAGGCAGTGAGGAGACTAGTTGCTCCTTGATCAACATAGCTGTGAAGTGACAAAGATTTACTTACCTTCTTAACATCTTCTGCACTTTGTTTTACAGCATATACTACTTTTTCAATATATTCTGCCTCCCCGGAGTTTTGGGCTTCCTTCCGCTTCAGTTCTTCCACATTCCTTTCCAGCTCGCTGATGCGCTGGGAGGCATTGAACAAGGTCTCCTCAGAAGCTGCTGTTTCAGACTCAATCTAAAAAAGTACAATATCAATGAATCAGCAAGCCATTAACTTAGGAAGTGATAGGAAGTGCTATGAACATAAGTTTAGAGGAAGATTTAAAGAATGCCATTCTACAAAGAAAACAATTTCAAGAAAGCTCATATAAAGTGCCCAACTTTATTATTTTTAATACCTTATTGATTATGCTATTATAGTTATCTATTTTTTTCCTGCTTTACACCCCTCCACCCTGTACCCCTCATTCCCTCCAGCAATCACTCCTTTAGTTCATGTCCATGGGTCATGCATATAAGTTCTTTGGCTATTCAGTTTCCTATACTGTTTTTAATCTCCCCCTGTCTATTTTGTACCTACCAATTGTGCTTCTTATTCCTATACCCTTTCCCCCCATTCTCTCCCTTCCCCCTCCTAGCTGATAACCCTCCAAATAACCTCCATATCTGTGATTCTTTTTCTATTCTGCTGGTTTGCTTAGTTTTTTTGGATTTAATTATTGATAGTTATGAATTTATTGCCATTTTAGTAGTTTTGATCTTTTTCTTAAATAAATCCCTTTAACATTTCATATGATAATGGCTTGGTGATGATGAACTTTAGCTTTACCTTGTCTGGAAAGCACTTCATCTGCCCTTCCATTCTAAGTGATGGCTTTGCTGGATAGAGTAATCTGGGTTATAGGTCTTTGCTTTTTATCACTTTGAATACTTCCTTTCAGTACCCCCTAGCCTGCAAAGTTTCTTTTGAGAAATCAGCTGACAGTCTTATGGGAACTCCCCTGTAGGTAACTATCTGCTTTTCTCTTGCTGCTTTTAAGATTCTCTCTTTATCTTTAACCTTTGGCATTTTAATTATGATGTGTCTTGGTGTGGTCCTCTTTGCGTCCATCTTGTTTGGGACTCTCTGTGCTTCCTGGATGTGTATGTGTATTTCCTTCACCAAATTAGGGAAGTTTTCTTTCATTATTTTTTCAAATAAGTTTTCAATTTATTGCTCTTTCTCTTCTTCTGGCACCCGTGGTTCAAATGTTGGTACATTTGAAATCGCCTCAGAGGTTCCTTACCCTATCCCTATTTTATTGGATTCCTTTTTCTTCTTGCTGTTCTGATTAAATTTTTTCTTCCTTATATTCCAAATCAATGATTTGATTCTGGGCTTCATCCACTCCACTATTGGTTCCCTGTAAACTTTATTTCACTTAGTGTAAACTTCATTTCTGCCTAGGTCTTTTTCATGCTGTCGAAGTACCCATTGAGTTCCTTGAGCATCCTGATAACCAGTGTTTTGAACTCAGCATCTGATAGGCTGCTTATCTCTGTTTTTGCTTAGTTCTTTTTCTGGAGTTTTGTTCTGTTTTTTTCATTTGGACCATATTTCTTTGTCTCGTCATTTTGGCAGCCACCCTGTGTTTGTTTCTGTGTATTAGGTAGAGCTGCTTTGACTCCCTGTCTTAGTAGCATGGTCTGCTGTAGAAAAGCACACCTGAGAGTGGTTCTGTGTGGGGAAGGGCTCAGAAATGGGACAACGTCACCGCCAGGCCTCTTGGGTTTTGTCCAGGAAGAAGCTGTCTCCCATCACTCACCCTGATGCCAGACACTTCCATGTCTCCCCATATGCCATGGGTGCCCTTCCAGCTGTTGCCCCAGTGTTAGAGCCCAGAAGGAGTGAGTCTGCCTAAGTCCTAAGTTCATTGCAGGCCCTTTAAGAGGAAACTCCTAAGAATCCCACAGTTTCTTCCATTGCCCCAACCTCAACTGGCTTTTACAACCAGAAATTACGGGGACGTATCTCCTGGTGCTGGAATCCCCGGCTGAGTGGTCTAGGATCCCTTGTTCCTGAGGTAACCCCCACTCCCGATTTTTATTGATCACACATGGGTGTGGGGATGCCCATTCCATGTTTCCACACCTCTCCACGCCCATCGACGCCTGTCTGCATCTCTGTCCCTCCTACCCATCTGGATGAATGTGGCTTCTTTAATTGGTTGTCGGACTTCTATCCAGCTCAATTTTCTGAAGACCAAGTGATATTTGTTTTATAGTCTAGTTGTAATTTTTGCTGTGGTTGTGCAAGGAGGCGAGCTGTGTTTACCTATGGAGGGATAGGTAACTTCTTGACTGGAAGTTAATGTGCCCAACTTTAAATGGTCTTGGCTACATCTCATGTATTAACTTGATTCTTTTGGTACTTTTGGTGATCTAGGCTGAAATTCACATCAAATTTCCCCTTACAGTAAGAACCACCCCCAGGCGTGTTGAGAAGCATTTTAAGGACACCTGCAAACTGGTCCAATGTTCACAGATAAGCAGATATGAGAAGAGAGATTTCCACATAAATTGTGAAAATTAATTAAACATTGTGAAATTAATGTGGGTGGGAAAATTATAACTTTCAGTCATCTTTAGTTTTTTCTATCAACTTTAAATGAAACTTTGGTGGTGGAGGTTATGGCACTTCAGAAACTGCCTTTAAAGTGAATTTTGGTGTTTTTAGCTAATTACTGAAGACATGGAGACCAGGAATGTTCTTTAAGACTGAAAAGTTACTGATAGGATAGGGAAGTGGAAACTGTAAATAAAGTCATTTAGGGGAAAATATCTGGGCAGCCAGTGAATTTGATTTCTTATCAAAGGATAATGAATAAACATTTTTTTTTTTAAGCTAGCCAAAATAAGCAGTCTGGCCCAGGATAGAAAGAAAGTTTCACTCAGCACTCACTTTTTCTTAAAAATGATCTTTAGGGATAGGGCTATTTCCATGGAATTACTTCTGAGGAACAATAATGTCATTATAGAACTAATGGGTCAGTATAGACATACGCTAAAATTTGTACTTCAAGCCAAATCATTCTTGACCTAAAAGCTTACCTACTAATTAATTTAGAAAAAAATCCTTATAGAGTAGTTATAATTCTTAGGAGATAAGTTTATAGTTTTGTGAGTGAATAGTTTCTGACAAGCTTTTCATTGGCATAGTTTAGTTAGAGGTTGTCTTTGTTTTTTTCTGTCGCCAATTTAAACCACTTGCTGCCTCCCAGGGTCCCTGAGAAACAGAAGCACCATAATTAACGTGCATCATCAAGCCACATACCTCACCTACCATTTAATATTTTCTCTCTTGCTTTTTTTCAAAACAGTAATTTTTAAAAAGTCACCAAAATACTGTTCATGTAGCAACATACTAAGAAATTTAAAAAGCCTAAAGACAGAAAAATAAAAATAAAGGGTTAGAACATAGCCTGATGAAAAAACAGTTTTCTAAACTTGAACAAGTAGCCTGAAGAAAAGGCCTTGTCGGTGCTCAGTTTCAGAAGGAAAAGTGGCTGATGAACTGCTGGGCCCATCGTAACTGAAAGCAGTAGAGGAAGGGGGACAGGTTTGTACCAACGAGTGGCAGGAAGAACAGGCTGAAAAATAAACATGAAGGGCTGGCTGGCCTGAGAGAGCTGCCAGTATTGGGAGCATCTACTTTCGAAGTGTATTTTGAGAAGGTGGGGAGGGACTGGATGACACATCCATTTTCTTCACCCAGTTTTATAAAAGAAATGAACTTCCCTAAAATTGGAAGGAAAAAGATTTGCTTATAGACCTGTTTTGTTTTAAACAATTATATCTGCATTACTTTCAGACAGCATTTTTAGAATAAAGCATTAAATGCATGTGAACAATTCTTTTGTTGTCTGGTAGTGTTCACACTATTGAATAGGGCCTATGTGATATCTTGAAAGAACAGGAAGCTGTTGTCTCAAGCTTTTTGTGGGGTGAATTGAAGGGGGCTTAATGTTCCTGTGTCTTCAGAGTCCTTTTACTTCTTTGGAAACGTGTCACTTTTAGCGTCTGTGCTAAGGGAATAGTTCAGTTGTAAGAATTTCCTAACTAGGAAATACACTTTCCTGATAAAAGAGAACATGCGAGTGTTTATGCCTGTGTACAATCATGACCGTAGTAGCTTACCGAAGTTAGTAGGTTCTGGGTTCCTTGGATGTCTTCATCCGCTTGTTTAATTGCCTTCTCTGCTGCAATCTGGGCCTTTTCTGCTTCTTCCAGAGCTTCCTTTACCATGTCTGCAGTGACTTTAACATTTGTTGCACTTTTGCTGAGTGAAAGAATGAGACAATATAGTACGTGTGAACATGAAAAAAGTACTGTACCTCCTTTCAGAAAAGAATATTTCTTTTAAAAAACAGCCTTCCTGAAATAACCCAGAGGTTCTCTTAGAAATTTTTGTCGGTTGAATATTTGTTTTACACTTTTTGAAATGCCATATCTTCGGATACCTGGCTTTCTTAGCTTCTTCTAACAACATCTCAGCTCTGGCAATGTCAGCAGCACTTTGCTGCAGAATAACCTCCACTTGGGAAAGGCTTTCAACTCGCTCGCGAATATCTGCTGTCAAGTTCTGTAACTGCTGTGGGGTGCTAGGCATCTCCATTTTCAATACTTCATTAGCAACGGCTTCAATGCTGTCCAAATCAGCACCATCCTCTGTTAAAAGCAAAGATGTTTCCTTAAAGAGGTGAAAACATATACAGTTCACACATTCAACCACTTACTGGTCATCTACGATGTGAGCAGCACGGTGGGGTTACACCGAGACAAACACACTTTCTGTTTAAGAGCTTGAAATCCAGCTGAGTGGGGAGATGAGACCTGCACATGAGAAAGCAATGCAGACAGCAAGGACTGCCGGAATTTGTAGTCTGGGAGAGTCAGGGATGTCTTTGTGGAGGATGAGGAACTGATCAGGTTTTGAAGGATAATGGTACTTGAAAGAAGAAAGGACATCTTTGAATGGAGAAACAGTATGAGCAGAGCCTGTTATGTGAACATTGAGTGGAGTGAATGGGTCAGATTATAGAAGACAATAGAGACCAGGGTAGAAAGCTGGGACTTGATCCTAACAGGCAGTGGAAACTTTCAATTGAGGTTGAAAGAATTGGTAGGAAACTACTGTAAATGCAGATATAAAGTGTTGATATTCCTTTTAAGTGATCTGGATTCAGGAAATTATGGAAAGAAAATCCAGTCAGAGAAGCAAAAGAGGATGGCATATTGACTGTTAGAATCCAAGGAGTTTCAGATGTCAAATGTGAAAGGAGGTCAGAAAAATTCAAAGAGGTTAAGCTTTAAGTATATCATTAGTTTTTAACCCTTTTTCTCACTAACAGAGTACCGATTTTGTTCAGGCATCTACCCGTAAGGTAAGGTGAGCTGATCATTTCAGAATTAAACCCTGACTGTGTGTTTTATGTGCCCCTGAGTCAGTTCCAACACCGGGTGACCGTGTGAATGAGGGACATCCATGTAAATCCTAATTAGTCTGCCAAAGATGGTCGTTCCATTCCGTTGCCAGTGACATTTATGCATAGGCATGGGACTCATTTCTGGTTAGTGAGATTTATGGAGGAGATCGCTCAGAGTATTCTGGGAAATATTTTCCTCCTTTAAAAAAATATAGCAAAAGGGCAGGTGATCTTTCTCCCATTAGATACTATGGTGTCTTTATATGAAGTCTGGGACTTTGGCAGCTGCCTTGTAACCAGGAGGAGCTAGCTTGAGAATGAAGCTAATAGGCTTAAAATGGCAGAGCAGAAAGATGAGAAGTACATGGGTCCCAGAATCTCTTGTTATGTGTTACACACCTTTTTGATTAAGTCTATTTCAGTTGATAGTTTTCTGTAACTTGTAGTTGAAACCATCCTTATTGGTAACACTCAAACTGCCCAGCAATACTTATGAACTAGATCACAAATTCTAGAGATTTTCTTTCTGTACAAAATACTTAAGGTATAGAGTTGTCTAACCATAGGTATAATATCCTGTAAATAAAAGCATTATGAAGCTTTGGGGACAATGCTAAAATAAACTACTTCAAGTTAAGTTTCTAACCACATTATCTATAATTTGTAACAAATTCCAAATGCAAGTCTCATAGTATATGATTTGCTCTCACTTCTTGATTTGCAACTTGGGTATCAGATCAGATGTGTCTGTATCTGCATAAAATCAGAGAAGGTTACTGACATACACACATATAAAGTTCTTAAGATAGGAAACATTTCTTAACATGGAATTTTTTAAAATTTGGAAATGTTACTTTATTCACTGCTAGAAACTGATTTTATCTAAAACGCAGATTTGAATTATGGCCTCTGAAACACAGACCCTTATGAAACAGTTTTATATTTCAAGATAGGAAGAGATGTCTAAAAGGAAGATGAAGAAATTCCTTACGGGTCAAAAAGTCTCTGATCTGCTTGATCAGATCTCGCAGATCCTCATTGCTCTTGTCCACTGTTTCTTTGGTAGCGTTGGTTTTCCACAGGACATCCTGAGCGTTCCGTTTGGCCTCATCTGCCCTCAGTTTTGCTTCAGAGACCTACATATGAGGAGTAAATTACCCAGGGAACAACTTCATTCTTTCTAAGGCAGATCAGAATATTGTAAGTGGTCCAGAAAATCATGTTGAAAAACTAACATCTGGAACCACAGTTTTTCAAAACAAGTGTCTCGTATTCAACCATATTATATTCCCATACAGAGTGAAAGTGTTCAATGTACAGACTTTTATGCAGTATTCTCATATAGACAAGACTAGCATACGAAATTTTTCTAGTTGTTGTTAACTCCTTCAAAAACATTTGATGACCTATAAAACATTCTTTAGTCCTCTTCTCAGGTACCAACATAAATATTTCAGTTAATATGAGATTAGTACTTTATGTATCACTTTAGAAGAATGGATGCTCAACTGCTTAGTGTAGATCTTTGTAGTGCAGCTGGGTGTATTCATAACCCTGCACCCATGGTAGGTAACACAGCTATCTCCAATTGTTATCATGATAAGAAAGCAAATTCTTAAACATCTATGAATAAAACCTGCTCATTTCTTTCCCTGACCTCACAAAAATTTGAATTTTCATACTTGGTGTGAAAGGCACTTTTTATTTTAGTCAGCACTTTGAATTGATCCCTCCTTTTCAGACCCTCCACTCCATATTGAAAGCAAACAAGCAGTAAAAATGGAGGCCACCCACTGAATTACCATTTTGGAAAGCTGTTCAACCTCAGCCAGGGCACTGAGGACATCTCGGTCAAAGTCCGTGGCTTTCTGCCAGGCACTGTGCGCAGCAGTGACGAGACCACCACAGCCGGGCCCCCCACACTTCTTCTGTCCTTCGTCAGTTCTGCAGTTGGGGCCGCCGCATTCAGTCTCAGAGCAGGAGGCTCCTGGCGGCGTCCCACAGGTCTGCAATGAGCCAAGGAGCAGGCACAGGTTCAGAGAGGGAGTCCGCTGCAGCGGAAGAACAGCTGTCCAGGACCTGGGTGGCCCCAGAGAGTGTGTAGGTGGTCCTCAGCGAGGGTGTTCAGGATGGAGAGAGGAACAGAGATTTTAGGAATAAGGTAACCTGCTTATTTCCAAGGAAACAACAAAAATTTAGCATGCTCATCAATACCTTCTGCCCTAATGAACTGGAATACCTTATGAGCTCTGAGCAGGGAGCAAACATTATTGCTCTGTTGGGCTGAAGTCTGCCAATACAAGAGCCACAGAATGCTTCTTCCCCTTTGTTGTAACCAGTTGGATTTTTTTTTAAAAAAACAACAGGTATTGGGGACCTTTTCTGGACTAGTGCCATGTTAAATACCCTGGTGAACAGGGTAACACAAAAGGCCTGTTATCTGGCCTTTTAGTAACTTTCCATCTAGTTAGGAAGGCAGGGTGACTCTACACAAAACAGCCAAGAACAGGTCAGATGCAGCAAGTATGAAGGGAAGCACACAAAGGAGAGACTGCTGATGGTTCTCGTAGTTGTCGCTGGGGAAGGATGTTTCTGGTGGGCTGTGAGAAGGGGAGGTGGGGGAACATTTCAGATGTGAGAGGGAAAGATAAAGGAGCAGGAACAAAGGTAGATGTAACTTTTTCAAATAAGCAACACCCCAGACTCTCTTCCTTTCTTATCTACCAGAAACTTCCAAAGATCAGGGCTTGGGCACGGCAAACACATGAGTAATTGGTGAATTAGAAGTTTGCTATGTGAGGTAAAAAGCTGAGCAGGAAGAAATTGTATTTAAAGCTCTCCTTTTGTGGAAAATGCTACTATTGAAGAAGCAAAAGATTTACTGCAGTGAAAAGCAGTTAACAGAATACTCCTAAACAAGGAAAGTATCCTTTATAAGAAGTAAAAAAGTAGTTTTTCATAAATACAATCAATTCTTTAGCCTAATAATTCTATGACAATTACAATTCCGTTATATTTAAAAATAAAGTAATAGTCTTTCCTGTACCTGGTTTACAGTTCATATAAAACTTCAGAAGATAAAACTTATTCCATGTGCTAAAGTACATGAGCTTTAATCAAGAAGAGCAGCAAAAGGCCTCAGGGATGCTTTCTAAAAACAATCTGACAGCACACTACAAGATCTGTTTTATTTCAGCAGACAGGACAGCCTGAAAAAAACCCCAGCATGGATCTAGCTAAATAGACATAAAGACAAAGAACTAAAGGCACTTGAAAAAATACAAAGGGACCAAAATGTTCCTACACAAGAAGTGGCATTAAGGAGTCCCCACAGAATAATTAACCAAGACAAACATATATAATGAGAGAAGGAGATGGCCAATCCCTAGGTAGCTCACCACATGGAAAAGCAAGCAAGGGACGGGTGCCCCTTCGTGTGGCCAGAGGAGCCAAGATAACTTCCTCTGTTGCAAAGCAAACATCGTTTAGCATGTTTAGCTGCTTTTCATTTTAGTCTGTGGATTTCTTATTTGTAGTTACTTGTTTTTTATTGGAATTCGTAAGGAAGGAGTCAATACTGAAAGCAAAGAAGATTGAAATAACTGGCATTTTATGCCTAACAACTTTGTGTCCTGGTAGGTACAATTTACACATGGCTCTGAGCCTCCATTTTTCTATTACATAGTGACAGGATTACTCCCTATCTCCACTGGATGCTATAAAGTTTCTTAAAATAATGAGTACATATTGTATGTATCAATTAAATTGGTCACAATATAGTACAGACTGGGTTTTTGTCTGTTCAGAGAAAGGGGTTGTGGGGACAGAGGAGGGCAGGAGAGGGGCCATCACTAAGACAGAGCTCTCCGTTTTCTGTGCACTCACCTTCCCCTCCATTTACCTGCCCTCCGTTTCTAAGCTAAGGGAGCACAAGCCTTACAAAATAAAAGTCTATAAAAATACCCTCCAAACTCTCAGAGAGGTGCTCTTTTATGAAAAACAATAAGGAATCAAGAGGAAGAAACAGGCTTACATTGGTTTTTTTGGCCTGCTGCCTGATTTTCATTAAAGTCACTACTCAATTTCATTTGGCTCCAGAGTTACTTTTTAAAAGCTTCTGGAAAATGAATCTACTTTCTAGGCTGGTCTTAGGGTTAATGTTCACCAGGTAAAGTTACTGGAACAAAGGCACATTTTAACTAACACTCATGGAAAAATTCTTTAGCTCTCTTTAATTTTTTTTTTTTTAGGACATCCCTCCCAGAATGATTCTCAATTACTCCACTGAGATGGAGTTTGCACTTCAAATCAGAGCAAAGTAAAAACATAAATGTCTGCAGTATAAAAAAGGACCAAGTTTAAAGAAGTCACTGAGTCAGTACAACAGTAGGGGGAGCAGTCATGATTCTCGGGTAGACCAGAGACACCCCCCGAAGAGAAGGAAGATTAGAAACATACTGGCTGTTGTTTTTGACCGGGCTTGGTCATGATACCCAACTCTGTGGTCCAGAGGTGAGAGCCTGGGAGTTGCACTCCTGCTGATTCATTTGCAAAGTAAACAATATTAAAGACAAAATAGGGTGCTCTTCTTTCTCCTATAACATGATGGCCTTGAGGCCAAACCCCCTAACCTTACCATTTCGGCAGCTGCTGAAAGGTCTAGACTTTGTAGTTTGCCTGCCAGTTCATCCAGAAGGCGGGCCTGTTCCTCTTGTTTTTCCCTGAACTGGGACTCTCGCTCCAGCATCAAGTCTTCTACTCTGTCTCTGGTGAGCGCCGACTGCTCCACAGTGCTGTTGGAATCTATGGTGGAGGCATTCACCCTCTTCTCTGCCTCTAGAGATATCTGGAAATACTTGGTAATGCTATCCAGGGCGCCTAGGGCATGGAATGAAATTGCCCACAGTTAGTCCCCTTGTACCCAGTCTCCTCATCAAGCAATGTCCATACAGAGTGTCTTTCTAGCCCTAAGTGTACTGTATGGTTTTGTTTTAAAATTTAAGAAATAAGATCTTTTAAGAACCATAATTTTCCTGTTATGATCAATGAATATACTGTGTCCTATTAGCACCTACTCTGGCTCTGGAGGATGCCAAACATGTGAATGAATAATTAAGTCTACCATGCAGATGTTTCAGTACAGGCACACATCCAATCCCTTCTAGATAGCTGGTGTCAGGCAGCCCGTAGATCACACGTCCAGCTAATTCTCCCATTTTCAGTCATTTGTTTAGATGCACTCAAATGGCTAGTATTATAAACATAAAACAGCATGGCTGCTTAGCTTTAAGGACCCAGCCAAAAAATTAAGTGATCATGCATTAAATAGGATGGACAGTGTGATCTGACCTATTCTTTTGCTATATATGGCCTATGACAAGAAATGGAAGGATTTGCCAAAATTATTTCCTGACCAACCAACATTCTTGAATGTAAAAGGATCTGCGGAAGTATCAACCTAATTTCTTAACTATTCAAGAGCCCCTTTCCAAGAAAAGCTGAGGAGGTTAAAGCACTAACTGAAGGAAAGCAGGAAACACATGCCATTCTAATGAAAGGGCTGTTGCTCACTCCCTGGGACCTTGGCTGTGCCACTTGGTGTCTTTGTGGCTTAGCTCCCACATTTGTGAAATGGAGACTTCAGTCCTCATTTGTGCCAGTGACACCATGGGAAAGAGCTTTAAGCCAGGCATGTCACACTCATTTTCACTGGGGGCCACATCAGCCTCGTGGCTGCCTTCAAAGGGCTGAAATAATTTTAGGACTGTATAAATGTAACTACTCCTTATTTTTTGCCCTAAAAGTACTGTATTAACGAGGTTACACAGATTGTTAAATCCATTGTCCAGGATTCAGTACTTGCACAAAAAATGCTCACCTCGAATATCTGAATTTTTGATAAATTCCAGTTGTTCAGCAAGCTCTTGCACTGTGTTGTCGAGGCTTTCTGCTTCTGTCTGGAGAGAATCTAGGTCTTTGGCTGTGTGGTTTCTCTGTGAAGCTACATCAGATAATTTCACTTCTACTTGAGCCATCTTTTCCATAACTTCTTTGGTTAGTTTCCTACAAGGAGAAGAGTAAGTTTACCCAAGTAAAATAAACCTTTTCACATTGTCTACTAATACTATAATTCTGTAATTTCAAATCAATTCAATACTTGGTAACAATTTCTCTCTAAATACTGGTTTTATTCTCCTTATCATTACGAGACTGGATTAAATCTTCAAAGACTTTGAAGAAAAACACAGAAGTACCACTCCGCTGTGCTGTGGCGGACGGGCCGTTTGCAGGGTTCTGCACCTCTGCTGTGATATAAGCATACGCCCAGAGCGTGGAGTTCCAGCTCCTCATATAAGCATCTCCAAGCCCACACAATCTCACAGACTCCAGCAAAAGACAAAAGACAAAGTGACTCCAGTGTAGAATTATGCCTCCCAGCCCACCACCAAAAATGCTCACATCTGAACCTCAGGGATCTCCTTCATGATGGGACATGCAGAAAAAAGCCCCACGGCCCACAGGAAGACAGCAGGAGCCACCCTGCATCTCACACAGCACCCCCTTAAGTGAGGTCCCATCAAAGAAGCCTCCTTCCTCCACCAACGAGCAACCGTTTTATTTTACAAAAGAAAGAAAGTAGTTATCTGTTGAGAATGAAATACGATGAACATTTAGCTTTCACAACGTATTTCATTGGAATCTAACCCAAACAACATTTTGTTCTGTATCTTCGTATCTTTAAAGCTGTGCTTTGGGCACTTACTTGTACATTACTTATATATACAGTGTGCCTGCACGTATATCACAAAAAAGTAACCTTTGAGAAGACCTTAGCTCTGGGTATTACTGAGTCACTTAATTGAATATAATTGTCTTCTCAGGGACATAATAATATAAAAAACTGGAAAAAAATGTAGGGCTGCTAAAAGGTTGGGAGCCAAGAGAAAAATAATATTTAAGGCTGAGATAACATGACTCAATCCAGTGAAAAAGTACTTAAAAGGGTTTGTATGTTAAATTGCATTTTATAAGCCCAATGGCTTTTTTTTTTTCTGGGCTGTTATAATATAGTTTCTTTTTTCAGTGCTTTGCTCTTACTGACCTATTGATTCACTGGAGGCTTTCATTTCTTCTCAAGTCTCATACAATGTTACAATTTTTAAAAAAATCAAATCTAACTTTGTACATTTTTAAATAATGCCACTTTGGATGTAAACCATACATCCTTGTATACCATGTTGAAAACGGATGAAACCAGTTTTCCTGAGATGCTCACAATCTATCTGGTTGTGAAGTGAATAGTGAGGCCACAAAGAGAGCTGTTTCAGGAATGTAAACTCTTCTGACATGCTCTCCGGGGACACTGTATTTTTTTCATTCATTTTTCAGTGCATGAGACCAAGGCCAAGAATGATTTCCTGAATGTGCTTGCACTCGGAACACGGCCTTCCAAAACTTAGCACTGTGTGTTAGGAGGCTGAGCTGCACTAGACTTTCTAACAAGGTAAAAGTACTCATTAAATGCATTATCACCCCATTAGACATTTCATAACACCCTGGTCAACCACATGGTCTGGGCACAAAACCTGAGGTTTGACATCAAGGGACTTTATGAGGTCTAGGAAGGACCTTCTACAAGGTACTTGACCTAACATATCAGCTGTTCCCTTCTTGCTGCCCACAGATAGTATTGAGATGAAAAGTCCATCTGGCTTCTTGGAGATGCTGATTAAAGTCCCATCAAAAAAAAAATTACTGTAGTTCTATCAGAGTGTACAATCACTTCAATGTGTAGGACATAGCTCTGAAGCATCCCCCTTGCTCATGCCAAACGGTCAGTCTGCAGTAAGAAAGCACAGCACTTGGGGAAACACAAATGCTTCCTACTCTTCCCTGTTTTGTCCTTCAGCTAGATCTTACTGTGCTGGTGTTGGGGGTCCTTTCTGGCAAAGGTGGTTGGAACATTTCAGAGCAGAAGAGATAAGGCTAGGAAAAACAGTAGCAAAATGAACCCTGGGAAGTTAGGCATCACTCAGCTCAATGCTCTGCTTTCAATGGCAAAATAAACACTATCCAGTCAGACAGATGATTACCCAGAGGGGCTAAGAGAGGATTTGTCATTCCAGAGAACTGTTATAACCAGATGAAGGAAGCACTGTTCTGGTGGACCCATGGCTGAGCGGTAGAACTAACATTCTTATCTGCAGTAATGGAATTTCCCTGGTAGTAGCAAAACATATAAGAATAACTTATATTACAATTTTTTGCAATTACATTATCCATTTCATGGATCAATCTTTTGGCTACTCTGTAAGGTAAAGGCAAACATTATCTTCCCCTTCTCCACAGGAGAGAAAAAAAGCTCAGGAACAAGTGAGTCATTCAAGTTCACAAGCCTAGCAAGCAACGAAGCTGTGACTCATTACGGATCCTTTGTCTCTGAAACCAGTGTTCTGGCCATGCTACTGCCTTAGAGCGCCATTTGCAGAACGGAACGCTGAGCACAACATGCACATATCCTACACTGCAGCCTCCACAATTTGGGTCCTCAGTGATGTGCCAGTGTTCACGCTCCTGACACCCGGAGTAAAGACGGCCAGAAAATGAATGGCCCAGCATCTGTTTTCACTCACAGGACTAACCACGCCTGCCAATGAAAGCACTATGCCAAGCCATCTCTGCTGTTTATTCATGAAGTTGAAACAATATTGTGAATTTTAACTCATGCTCATTAACTACTTACTCTGCTTCCTCAAAAAGATTCCCTATGTTTTTCAGGGGCTCCGCAGCGGGGCTCTGGGCCAGGATGTCTCTGATCTCACTGACTTTCTTCTCCACCGAGTCCACAGTCTCCCGGTAAGGCCCGATCACACCACTGATCTTCAAGGCCTTGGCTTTCTCCAGGAACTTCTGAGTCCTGTTGGTCAGCTCAGCGATGATCACGTCCCAGAGGGCAAAGCACTGGTGGCAGGGTGTACAGTCAGGGAAGACCCCTGAGTACCCACGAGTGCACTTGTCACAGCGTGGACCCTCGACACCTTCGATACAGACACACTGGCCGGTGGACTGGTCACACTGTGGCGTCTCAATACCCCTGGGGTCACAGTCACAGGCTAGAAGGGAGAGAGAAATGCCAGCTGATCTACCAGACCACAAACCTCAGTGACAAGATTTGGCACCGAGAATCTTCGTGACTGTTACAGTGGCACGTTGTCACCTGTTGACGACCACTTACCAACAGCTCTCGGACAGACCGCAGCAGCTTCCTGTAGAACACAAGTCACCTCAGCACTTGCTGACCACTTTAACAATAACAGTAATAGTGCACAGTAATTTCTTAAGTTAACACTTATTGTGCCTGGCAGTGTAGAAATGGTTTACATGCATCATGTCATTTAACCCTCATGAGAACCCTGTGGGACAGGCGACCTGTCCCAAGTCTTACAGCAAGGAAAGGCTGGGCCGGAGTCCAACTTTGCAGCTCGAGGATCTGTGCTCTTGAGCTCTGCCCTGGCTCCGCCTCCCTCCTCCTCTGACTTCTCTTTAGGTCCTATCAGTGTAGACGATTCAGGCAACACCCTGATGCCGCGAGGCATGCGGCCTGAGATAAAACGCTATAAAGAGCAGCTCCTCACTTACCTGTCCTTACCTAGTCATGAAACAGAATGATGAATACTTGCAAAATGCACTAAACTTGATTTAAAAAAAAAACTAAATCAGAAATAAGTCACAGGAATTCTAAGCATCTAGTTCCAAAAATTTCAACTGAGTACAGTCTAACTCGTGGGTGTCTGCCACTGTGAGAATGGCTAGGAGCACAGGCTGATAAAATGTCAGAGTGACAGATGGGCCCTGGGGAGCCAGCCGAGTCCCAGCCTCTCACTGGCCCAGGAAGGCTGGCATGTTAGGCAGAGCGTGAGGGCGCAGAGTGAAATTGGCGGTCTCGCCAGTGGACTGCGGCTGAGATTACTTACCCCAGCAGGGCCTGTGCCACCGAGCCCTGGCTTGTAGTCTCACGCCGCAGGGGACTAACTCATTCTTGTGTCAACACTCGACATTTCTGAGTGACTGTACAGTGCTTAAATAACAGAAGACCTGCACATACATCTTTTCTCCTTAAATATCGAATCCTTTCTGGGAAAAGGTGAGGATTAAAAAATAAACAAAAAACAAGAACAACAAAAACTGCGAATATCTAATTTCCTTAACCAGACTGAGGATTCCAAGGGCAGGGCTACATCTTAAACCTTATTTCCATTCTCAGCAGCGAGCGGTGTGAACTTGTAAAATGGAGTTCAGGTGTCTTTGTCAGGTGAGGCCCTAACCTTATTTTTGGTACAGGCATGCAAGGGACATTTATTTACATGCCACTATAAAAGAAAATAATCCTCTCAAAAGGTCACATGTGACAAAGCACAACAGACTCATACTCTGATATTGTAACAAAACCTTCCTGAGTCCACAGCTAGGCTTTGCCTCTGAAAGACTTTCTAATTTAAACACTCCCCACACCAGTCTCACTGACTGTCCTGCGAGCTGCTCCCAGCACCTCCACGCTCTCAGCCCAGGGATGTGCTTATGGCCTGTGACACTTTAGTCAACCCTCAGCACATCCTGCCTCGCATTAGTTTGACTTTTCGTTGCCTTTTTAGCTGAATGCACTCCCGGTTTGTGAGTGGCAAGCTGAGCAACACAGCATTGTAGTCGG
>VMDR010015755.1:0-21928 GCA_007922815.1 Macrotus californicus | reverse complement strand
CTTCACTAAACAGGAATTATGTGGTTTACTCATAAATAATTCACTTCTAAACCCTAAAGATCTTCTACATTTAACCTTATTTTCAGGAGAAGAATACTCCAGAATTTTATTCTGGACATTTCACTTAGGACATCCTAGTTAATATCTTATTCCAATTTTCAGACATTTATTTCTTGGTGAAAAATTGATACCACATTATATACGCTTTTCTCTAATCAAATCCAATAAACCTACCTGAAGTTTATTAAAAAACCATACCAGAGACCAAAGAAAAAGTTAAGCTCAGAAGATGCAAAAGGAAAAAAAATCCCCATAGTTTATCATTTCAACCCTGTAGAGAGATTGTTTCGACTACTAATTTAAAATGCTTTGAAAACTTAAAGCACCCTGCAAACGTCACAGTTAATGCAGGTCGTGCGGGTTCCATGGGATTAGAATACATTCGCGAGAAAAAATAAGGCTGAGAATCCATCTGACCAACTGGGCACAAAACATCTGTTGTAAGGAGACCTGCTCCCTCACTGGCAGATCAGACGTAAGTGTTTTCATTCCCAACACTTTCCAACTCTGCAGAGCCAGCTTTTCGTGCCTGGTTTCCTTGGAGGCAGGGAGCTTCAGGCAAGGGAGAGATCTGTGACTCAGGAGCAGTACACTTGCAACACCAGTCGCCAAAAGAAGCATATAACTATTACTTGTGCCCTCTGGAATCTAGCTGAACAATGCTCCGAGGCAAGCATGAGTGTTGAGAAACTAAAGGTTCCAAATTTAAAACGCAACGATATGTGAGTACATAGCTTATCGCTATCTCTAACGGAATTTCAAGATCCATCATATTAATGGTTTTCTTTGGGGTTAAGCAACAGTGAAATTACAACTGTGATAGTTTTGGTTAAAATATACTTTTTTTTTTTAAGAGAGAGAGAGAGGAAGGGAGGGAAAAAGAGATGGAGAGAAACATTGATCAGTTGCCTCATGCACTCTGCCTCAATGGGGACCTAACTGGCAACCCCCGCAGCTACCCCCGCAGGTGACCAGAGAGCCAATGGGGGACTTTTTGCTTTGCAGGACCTTGCAAAAGTCAACCAACTGAGCCACACCCATCAGGACAAAATATACAGATTTTTAAAGGTAACTTTGGAAGAAGAAAGAAAAGAAAGGAAAGAAAGAAAAGAAAGAAAGAAGTAGAGAGGGAAATAATTTTTAAGAAGAGATTAACTGTGGTACCGTGTTTATGACAAAATATTACCAGTGTTCAGAGAAAGAAAGAAAATCTGCAGCTTTTGGAGGTATCATTGATAAAAAAAAACAATTTTCAAGTGCATAAAGACTATACTTTAATGACAGAAAAACATTTATATTACTTTTCTTTAACAACTCTAAATTTGATTGAATGTCTATTTTTTAAAAACCAAAACAGATCAAATCCATCTCCAAATACTTGTGGCAAATCATTTAACCACCTGTTTCTTCATCCATAAAGTGAGGTCTTTGGCCTAGAATATCTCTAGAGTCCCTTTTAATCTAAATTTGTATATTTTCTATCGCTTCTCGGCCTTTTGGCTAAGATCAAGTGTAAATTTGTATATTTTGCTTTGAGTGGTAAAATCAGTAAGTATATACTCATTCACTAAACATTGTTTTAGCTCTTATTTATATTCTGGCCACTATGCCATCCCTGGAAATGCAGTGGGAAACAAGAAAGGGACGACTCTTCACTCACCAAGCGTATTGTCCATTGGAGAAATCACAGTTGGGGCATTGCTTCTTACAATCAATGATCCCTACAAAAATGATGAAAATGGAACTGTTAGGACAGAGGTATTGCCTGTCTTTGAGATAGATAAATTCCATTTTGTTGTTGTTATTAAAATATCAAGTATTCCCTCCCCACCCCACCTCATTGCTTTGTAAAACAAATGAGGTCTAATTCAGAACACTACAGCGAGGCTCTAAATTTTCTGAAATCAGTTGGCTATTCCTCTCTATCAAGATGCTGGATTGGTATTGAAATATTGCCTCTTGAATAAACATTCCAGATGGAAGCAAGAGGGTCCACACTAGCCATTATCATTTTCTAGGCCTTTGACCAAAATAATGAACGACCACCTAGGTAGAAAGGAAACGAAGTTCCGAGCTGGGCACACACTTCCCTTTAATCTTTGCAACAGCTCTGCAAGGGAAACAAACAGCAGCATCCTTTCTTTCTCGATGAGGAAACAGGCTAGAGAGTGGAGAAATTCGCTTACAGTCGTGCTGCTACTAGAAAGCAGTGAAAAGGATGAAAACCCAAGTTTGTCTGGCTCCAAAAGACCATATTCTTTTTACTACACAATGCTTCCTCCGGAAAAGGGAAGCTCTGAAGCCGTGTTGACCAAAGTTCATTGTGTGGAACACTAATGAGGCTAGGTCTTCCACAAGCCTAAATGGATTCATTCCATGGTCCGGTAGCTGTTGGAAAGCCAAGCATGTTCAAGGCAGTGAAGTAGTACATAAGAGAAATGTTTAATTTTATTTCATCAGCTTTCCCCCAAACTTGTTTGATGACCAAACCCAGGTCTTTTTTTTCACTTAACATTATTAATGTCTCTTGAAACCAACTTAAATAATTTGGCGTATGTTTAGTTAAATGACCAAAAAGGGGGGGGGGTTGAATGAGAGTCTCAAAGTGGAAATTCAGTTTACAAAGCCATTCAAATGAAAAACCAGCAGTTATGAGGGAAGCATTTTTAAAAGTTTAAGATACAGTCTGTGCTCTCAGTGTAGCTGGGAGACGGGGGTGGTGGGTGGATGGAGGCCGTCAGAAGCAAAAAGGGAAACAGACATAAAAGAATAGGCAGCATATTTTTGGAGCAAGTTCTTAGTGATTAATGTGGGCTGAGGGTGAAAGGAAGATTTGGGAGAGAAAGGAGGCTTGAGCTGGATCCTGAGGGATATTAAGATTTTGATAAGGGGAGAAGAGGCTGGGAGACACAAAAAAGCAAAAATATGTTCAGAGGAGAATGAAGAAATGATTTTCAGGAATGATGTAGGGAGATTAAGTAGGAAAGGCAGGGCTCATCCAGATTATGGATAATCAAACAGAAACCATTCTGGTGGTAATAATGGTAAGGGATGATTAAAACCTGGAAAATCAATTACAAAATCGATTAATCTGGATATTAAGGGTGATGAGACAGACTTTTGGATTTTACAACTGGCAGGGCCCTTATAGCCAAATTAACAAATGTCTACCTAATGAATCAGTAAATTCTCTAATCCACTTACTCTTGCTCTACCCATCTGTTAACATCAACCCAGAGAGGTCACTTAGTTTTCCTCACCTCACACAGCTCACTAGCAACATACCTGGGTTGGGAACTCATGTCTTTGGACCACCAAGAAGTGCAGGACTCATGAACTGAGCATAAAATGGTGCCAAAGAAAAGTGCAGAATGGGGAGCAAGGCAAGGACATAAATCAACATATTTGACAGAGGTGGTTTCTGTTTGAAAAGGTTCATTTAAAATAAAGATAAACAACCAAAAACCTCTTTTACCTCCTTCTCTGCTACAACTTAGTCCAGTCAGTACCTTTTGCAAACAAATATGTTACATTTAGAGGTTTCTGCCAGTTAAAAAACAATTACAGAAAAAAAAATTACATTTTTAAAAGACAGCATATCTCAAAAAACATGTGAGGGTTAATAGAAAAGGATAAGCTTTTTTTTTGATAAACTTCTTTTGATTAAAAAGAATCAGCCTGCCCTGTCTGGTGTGGCTCAGTGGATTGAGCGCCGGCATGCAAACCAAAGGGTCACTGGTTCGATTCCCATCAGGGCACACGCCTGGGTTGCAGGCCAGGTCCCCAGTTGGGCGTGTGAGAGAGGCAACCACACATTGATGTTTCTCTTCCTCTCTTTCTCCTTTTCTTCCTCTTTCTCTAAAAATAAATAAATAAATAAATAAACTTAAAAAAAAAATTCTTGCAGCAAACCAATGTGTCTACCGCGGCACACCTGTTGAAAATCGCTGCTTTATTCCTTTAAAATAAATAAAAATCCTCTACCTCACGTTATAAGCCTTTTTTTTTTTGGTATTCAATATTTACTGTTACCTACACATACCATATCTATTTGTTTGAAATGTGTATGAAGCTTCAAAGATACTAACAACAACAACACAACAAAAAAGCTCCATAGTAAAACTCAAGGGTGACCAAAAGATAACACTGATTTGAAAGCGCACGCAGACACTCCCGCATTCGCCTGGTGCTCACCTCCAGCACCACAAGTAGGAGCACAGAGAAGGAATAACACCGAGGGCAAATGGGGTTGCCAGGAGGGCACAAAAATTATCACTTGTCCGCCAGCAAGCGCGGCCAGACGATAACGTAGCGACTCTCCCGCCACCGAAGTCGCACCGCGGGCTCGGGAGGCAGGCGGGGTCCGCCCAGCGACCTCACACGAGGACTACCATTCCCGACCCCGCGCAGGGCCCACGAGTCCAGCCGCCCCAGCCATTCAGCGCCGAAGGCATTGTGGGAATCGTAGTCTTTCTTGCCTTCAGCTCCTTGGAGGCGGAGAGATTCTATTTTACATGAAGGACTGCCTTTCCCGACCCTGCTTCCCTTTCCTCCCTTTTCTTCCCACGTCTTCCACGCGGAGTTCAAAAATTCCCGCGACGCAGCCACCCCCACCCCCCGAGGCCCGAACACTCGCGATAACTCAGGTCTCCGCGCCGCGATCTGCTTTCGATCTCCCCTCCCTCCCCGCACTGCCTCTTCCCTCCCCTCCGGGGCGTGTGGGACTCGCTCCGTCTGTCCTGGGTACTGCGCAGAGGAGGGCCGGCGCTGTCCAGGCGGAGGAGGCAGAGTCGCGTGGGGGAGGACCCGGAACCGCGGCGCGGGCCGCGTCTGCGTTTTAGGCGTTGAGCGGTCAGCCGGCCTGCAGCTGGCGCAGGCACTCGCGGGCTCCACGGTGGTCCGGGAGGACGTCGGCGGAGGCCCGCGGGAAGAGAAGCCGCTTCCGCGCGGCGGAGGTGCGCGCGTCCTGCCTGTGCTGATCGCGTCTCCCGGGAGATGCTGTGACGGACCCGCGCGGGAGGAGCTCACGCCTCGCGCCCCACTGGACTCGGCGGCCCCGGCGGCTCGGTCACCCGCCCTTCCCAGGTAGGTAGGGGGAAGGGGAGGCGGGTGTTGGGCTCGTGCGGCGGAGGGCGGGTCTGCGCGGCCTGGGCCCGGTGCGGCGGCCCGGCTGGTCTCGCCTCGCCGCGCAGCGCCCGCGGGGCCCGCCTCGTGCCGGGCCTAGGCCGGGCGTTTACCCGCCCAGCGGGCGACCGCGTCCTGGCTGCGGACCGGGCCCGAGGGGGCGAGCGCGAGCGTTGGCGGTTGCAGCACGCTCGAGGCACGGCTTATGTAAGCTGCGGTTCGGACACATGGCGGCGGAGACGCGCTTCGGTGTTTGTTCCGCGATGGCAAGCCAGGTTCTCGCCGTCTCCCGGTTCGAGCTGTAGGGGATCGCCTCCCCTGGGATTCCCGAAGGCCTTTTGAGTTAGTTGGTCGTACGATGATCTGTACTCCACATTCCGCTGGGCTTGGCTCGGGTGACTGCAGGGCGGGGGGGGAAAAGTTTGACTCCTGATTTAAAAGGTGCGGTGACTTGGTCCGGGAACGGAGATTTAAAACCACCGTAGGTCTCGCAGTGGGTATTAACTGGCTCTTACTTGTCCCACCTGGAGAGAGAAAATAACCGTACACCGTGGAGTGGGCATCATTAGCCCTAGTACCACCTGGAAACTCGAGGACAATAACTTGTTGTTAATGGTTGACTTTGCGGGGGGAGGTTTATTCATAATAGCTGTCCTTTTTATTGGAATAGACAGTTGGAGACATATTTGGAATATCTGGACCCGTTAGGATAAAATACAAGTCTCTTGGAAACTCTAAACTTCATTTTATTCTCAAATTCTCTTGAGGAGCCAGGAGATTTGAAGAGCCTCAGTCGTGAACTTTCCCTGAGTGGGCCTGTGGGGAGAGAAGAAATTAGGATAGGTCTCCTTGCTCTGTAGTATTGAACCAGGCACAGCAAGCCCGGCTCCCACGAGTGCTCGAGAGATGCTCTGTGTTAAGCGCTAGAGAAAGACTACATTCTTTCTGTGCCGTAGTTTTTGATACTAATTTTTCAGTAACCTAGTACCGAAGTGTCGCCAGTGTGCAGAACAGCAGTAGTTTTTTTTTTTCTAAAGATTCTTACACGGCGGTTTTGGATCAGAGAGGAAGCCAGACCTTGTTTCCCTCTCTCCTGGGCATGAGCCTTTTCGGGCAGTCCTCTGTGGGAATGGCACCTGCCTGCCCCCGGTTAGGGCCGTGGTCTGTGCAACGAGGCTCTTCTGCTCAGCCTGAGCTAGCCACAGACTTACACTTCATCCACTCCGGAATCCTCCCCAGTCCCGGGCCCATTTTCTTACAGATGCACTTTGATGTTCCTTTGCTGGTGTCTTTCAGCCTGGAGTGCCACCTCTGCCTTTTTCAAGATCTCAAATATCAGATCCTTCTTAGTGTAAATTCCATCTTTTCTCTGCACTCTTCCATTCCTCTCTATTCCACCTCTTTCCTGGGATCTCACAACGTCTGTATTGAATGCCTCCATTGTGGCGTTTATTTGCTCTGATATTCTAATGGGCATGTATCTCCTCTTCAGAATGTAACTCCTTTAGTTCAGGAAGTAGGTGATCTTTCTGCCCCAACATTCCTTTTCCAATACAATGTTTTAAAAGTACTTGGCGATTAATAAATGTTTGAATTAAGTTTGAAAATCACCTGCTAAAAAATTCAAAGTTTCTGGGTCCACTGTTTACATTTAAATCATTATTGTCTTCTTGAGTCAAAAAGAAACAGTAAATATGCACATAAAATATTTTGTAGAAAACATTGCTCAGTATAAGTTGCAGTATAATTATTGGATAACTAGATGAACAATAGTTTTATTTTCTGTAGTGGAATTTAGTCACATTTGAGATGTGTATTCTGTATTAGTATCTTTCCTAGTAATTTTGTTTTGCTTAAAACTGAAACAATGTAGTATACTTAAAAATAAGTTAGTCCCAATATTGAGGTTTTTTTAGAGCAGTTTTAGGTTCACAGCAAAATTGAGTGGAAGGTACAGAGATTTCCAGTGTAGCTCATTCCCTGCTTCTAGTCATTCATAGCTTCTCCCACCCAATCAGAGCAGATGGTGAACCTACGTCCATACGTCATCATCCATAGTTTACATCAGGGTTTAGTCCTGGTGGTGGTGTACATTCTGTGGGTTTGGACAAATGTGTAACGGCATGTATCCACCATTAGTGTCAAAGTAGTTTCACTGCCCGTGAATCCTGTGCTCTGCCTATTCATCGCTCCCTCTCTGCTAACCCCTAGCAACTGCTCATCTTTTTGCCGTTTCCACAGTTTTGCCTTTTTCAGAATGTCATATAATTGGAATCATGCAGTGTGTAACCCTTTCAGATGGGCTTCTTTCACTTAGTGATAAGCATTTGAACATCTTCCAGGTCTTTTTGTGGCTTGACGGCTTTTTTTTAGGCACTGAATAGTCATTGTATGGGTTATACCACTGTTCGTCCATTCACTTACTGAGGGGCATGTTGGTTGTTTCCAGGCTTTGATCATTACGAGTAAAGCTGTTATAAACATCCATGTGCAGGTTTTTGTGTAGACATGTTTTCAGCTCCTTTGGGTAAATACCAAGGAGTGTGGTTGTTGGGTCATGTGGTACGAATGTCTTTAGTTTGGTAAGAAGCTGTCAAACTGTCTTCCAAAGTGCAGGTACCATTTTGTGTCACCACCAGCAATGAGTGAGGGTTCTGTTGCTCCACATCTTCACAGCATTTGGTGAAGTGTTCTGTATTTGGCCAAAATAATAGAATTCCACTCTGAGAAAATGTTTTTCTAGGCTGAGCACCTGTTTCTCGCAAAAGAACATGTGTATGTTAATTACCTTCAATTTACAATCACTGCAGTTCCGCCAGTACACAGGTAATACACGGATCACCTAAGCTGTGGTGTTTTGAATGTTCTTAGTTATACCCAAATTTCACTAACTGCCCAAGATTTGCTGGGATAAACTTGCTGTCACTTGAATCATTTGGCTGCTTTTGAAGATGAAGTCCAGAGAGCTCTGAAATGATTCTTTCTTGGGGGATTGCTTTATAGACATTAGGAATTAGCAGCCGGCTGTGCTGATCCATCCTGTCTAGCACCACCTGGCAGTCACAAATGACAGGAGAGGAATTGTTTCACTTGCTTCAGGCAAAGCGGTTCAGTTCTGTGTCTCACACTGTAGCCATGAGAAAGATTGCACTTTGGGTCCAGGGCAGCTGATACAGTGTTACTGCTGGTTAGTGTCTTCTGGAGGGTCTGTTTCATCCTCAGAAACAAGGCTTTGCCTGTCCCATTTACAGAAATTTCATCTTGAAGATCCTTACACTCAGCATCTTAAGAGGAGGGTTTTCGTATTACTTTTTTCAAAGTCCGCAGCCAACACCTTTAATTCATTTCAGCGCTCCATTCATTCCTTTTAAGCTTCAACCTACAGGTCTGCTTCTGTCCTATTGCCAAAGGCCTGAGGCTGCTTGCTGCCACTCCAGATGGGACAGAAGCTACTGTGACTTCTTGATACTGTTGTTTTTTTGGTGGTGTTCTGTTTGTTTTAATCCTCGCCCAAGGATGTGGTCACTGATTTTAGAGAGGAGAGAGAAGCATCAATTGGTTGCCTCTTGTGCCCCTGCCTGGGGATGGAACCTGCAACCGTTTGGTGTAAGGACGATTCTCCAGCCAACTGAGCTACCTGGCCAGGGCTTGATGTTGTTTTAATTTACATTTCCCTCAAGACATGTGGAGCATCTTTTCATGTGCTTATTTGCTATCTGTATATCTTCTTTATTGAGATATCTGTCTAAGGTCTCTGGCCGCCATTTTTAAATGGGGTTGTTTTCTTGCTGGGCTTTAAGAATATTGAGGTTTTTTTCTTTAATTGAAATTATCATTTAACGTGTCTATTCCTGTCCCTACTAGTATTTTGCTGTCTTAATTGACCACATGTTTATAACCTATTAGTTGTAAGTCGTTGTGACCCTCTGGAATTCACAGCAATGAGAGATGATTTTTGCCTTTTAGAAATTCATAGTATAGTGGAGAAGACAAGCAAACACAGGTAATGAATTGTTAAAAACTACATTTAGGATAACACAAGATGAAAAGAAGTGATCTTAGAGATGAGATTAAATATGAAAGGATGTTGTATCCAGACCACACTGGGAATCTCACCTGTGACTGATGGGCTTTGGCCGATGGAGGTGGAAGGAGAAACAGCATTAATAAAAGAATGAAAGGGGTAGGCCTAGCATACTGATGAAACAAGTGGTTTGGGAAGCAATGCTGTCAAGACAGCCTGGAACTTCCAGATTGTGGAGAGCCTTGATTGCTTCTCCCTGGAGGTGTTAATTTTAATATGGGTGGGGAGTCATTGAAGAGCTTTGAGAAGGGGAGTGAGGTAGTCCTTGTGCATTGTCAAGAAAATATTTAGAGTATTTACAATGGCAGCCAGCACATTGTTCTTGCTGTGCCTATCTAGACCTTGAGAAGTTGTAACTTTGTAAGTTACTTTTTAGAGGCTGTGTGTCACAAAAGCTTTTTTCTTTGGGAACTTAAAATGTGATGTTTCATTGTCATATGGCTTGCATTGTTTTCAGTGAAAAGTCTCCTGCCACTGTCATCTTTGTTCCTTTGGGTGGGGTGCTACATTTAAGATCTTTGTCCCTTGATTTTGAAAAATTTTGGTGGAATTTTTTCATGTTTCTTGTGCTTTGAGGTTCACTGACCTTTTTGGATTTGTGGGGTTATAGTTGTCATCAAATTAGGAAAAAACTTGGCCATTTGTTTTTCAACTATTCCAATGTTCTCCTTTTGGAGATTTATGTTACAAATATTAGGGCACTTGAGGTTCTGCCACAGCTCTGTCCTTTTCCTCCTGGCCCCAGCCTTTCCTCTCTCTGCTTCATGTTAGGTAGTTTTCACTGTGGATGTTTATATTTACTACAGTTTTCTATGTCTAATCTGTCAATCCCATTCAATGTGCTTATCATCTCTAGAAATGTGATTTAGTGTTATTTATATCTTCCAAATCTTATTAACATGCCCATCCATGCTTTCCTCTCTCTTGGACATAAGGCTAGAATAACTTATTTAATTTTCCTCATCTACTAATTCTAACCTGTGTCATTTTTAGGACTGTTTCTCTTGGTGGTTTTTTCCCCACTTATTACGGATTGTATTTCCCTGCAGCTTTGCTTGCAGGACCATTTTCTGAATAACTTTTTATAAAAAATTGATTTGAGAGAAGGAGAAAGAAACACCTATTTGTTGTTGCAGTTATTGACGCATTCATTGATCGATTCTTGCATGAGCCCTGACAGGGATTGAACTGGCAACTTCAGCGTATGGGGATGATTCTGTAACCCAGGGGTCCCCAACCTCTGGGCTGCAGACTGGTACTGGTCCAGGTCTGTTAGGAACTGGGCCGCACAGCAGCAAGTAAGCTTGAATGTAATGAATGAGCTTGAATCATCCCGAAACCATCATCACCCCCCCGGCGCACGCACACACACATAAAAAACACGGTCTGTGGAAAACGTGTCTTCCATGAAACTAGTCCCAAAAAGTTTGAGGACTGCTGCTCTAACCAACTGCGCTACCCCACTAGGTGCCTGACGACTTTTGATTGGATGCCAGACATTGTGAATTTTGCTTTTTTTTTTTTTAAGATTTTATTTATTTATTTTCAGAGAGAAGGAAAAGGAAGGAGAAAGAGAGGGAGAGAAACATCAGTGTGTGGTGCCCCCTACTGGGATCCAGCCCGCAACCCAGGCATGTGCCCTGAATGGGAATTCAACTGCAACCCTTTGGTTCGCAGGCCTGCGCGCAATCCACTGAGCTATACCAGCCAGGGCTGAGTTTTTTTGCTTTCTTAAGTACAGAATGCTTTTTGCATTTCTTTACTTATTCTTGAGCTTTGTTTTGGGATGCAGCTGAGTAACTTGGACACACTTTGATTCTTTTGAGGCTTGCTTTTTGAGCTTTTCTTAGCTCTACTTTCTTTCCCTGCCACCAAAGCTATCAGTATCTTTCTGAGTACTCTACTCGGTGCCCCATGTATTATGAGGTTTTTCCATTATGGAGCTTTTCCCGGCATTTTGTAAACTCTAGGGGTTGTGCTCCTTTACGTTTCCAATGATTCGTTCTTTGGCCTCTGGTAGTTTCCATATGGACCCAATGAAGATTCAGGGGAACCCACTGCACATCTCTGGAGCTCTCTGTATGGCCAGCTGTAGCACAGTAATTGGCCTGTGAGTTCCAGCCGCCTTTGGCTTTGTGGTATTCTCAGCTCGGAGACCTTTGGGCTCTGGGTTCCCCTCTCTGCTCTGTGTGCTGGACACTCTATACACAGTAAACTGGGACAGCCCTGGAGGTCATCTTGTTTATCTTACTTCCCTAAAGGACCACTGTCCTTCGTTACCTGTTGTCCATTATCTGACCTCTTTGTTTCATATATTTTGTCCTATTTTTTTTAAGTGGGAGGGTATATCTGGAGTGAAAATTACAATTTTTTAAAAAACACTGTGACTGTTTGAGCCTTCTACATCATAATCTTTGTTTTATATTAAAAAAATAACAATAACAGAAAACCCATCCAGCCTCACAAATAAAACATTTATATTTTATTTTCAAACAATTGATTATTGTGCATTATTCATTCAGATGAACTTTATTTTTTAAATTTTTTTATTGATTGATTTTTGTAGAGAAAGGTGGGGGAGGACAACATTGATTTGTTGTTCCACTATTCATGCATTTATTGGTTCATTGTATGTGCCCTGACCAGAAATTGAACCCACAGATTAGTGTCTGGGAACGATGCTCTAACCAACTGAGCTCTACCTGTCCAGGGCCAGTGAGATGAACTTTAGAATCACCTTGTGAAAGTCTTTTAAAAATTCTGTTGGGATGATCTTGATTGAATTGCAGTTATCATGAAACTTTTTTGCTGAATGTCCATGGACACTCCACTGAATACACTTTGAGAAGAGCTTACCACATAGAATTCTGAAGGTTTTAGCTCTGGATAAATGACTTTTGGGTTTAAATGTAATAGGGAAATATATTATTTCAGTTTACTGTTACACTGGTTTTTATCAAGGCTATAGGAGGAAACAGCATAATATCAGTGATGGTGCCTTTTCCTACCTAAATTTGTTTAAAATTTTCTTCTATACTAAGAAAGAAGGATGTGATCAATTTGTGTAAATATAGTCCTTTTAGCAACTAAGGCTTACTGAGCCTAGGACCCTCAATGAGGTTGTGTATTTCAGGCTAATAGTCATTATTTTCCATTGACTATATAGTATAGTAACTATAACCTAATTATATTATTATTTAGCATCTGTTTTGTATAATAAAATGACTTCCACTTAAAAAATGTTTATGGATTTTTAGAGAGGCAGGGAGGGGGGTAGAGAAACAGAGAGAGGAAAAAATCAATATGAGAGAGGAAGGAACATCGATTGATTTTTCTCCCATACACACCCCAAACCAGGATTGAACTTGCAGCCTAGGTATATGCCCTGACCTAGAATTGAACTCCCAACTTTTTGTTATATTTGATGATACTTCAACCAACAGAGCCACACTGGCCAGGGAGAGAGATTTCCACTTTTAATGACCAAGCATTCTCAAACATAGTTTTTAAAGTTTTTTAATAGTGATAAATCTAAGTTTTTTGAGGCAGTTGGTCACATTTTAATCTATAAAATAGCATTTATACACTGAACCAAGATGAGTTTTTAAAATTCATCTCTTGTTAACTTTTTGTTAACTTTACAAAAAAAATTTTTCACATAAATTTTTTTGTGGGGACGAGTTAACTACTTGGCCAATTAAAGCTCTGAGTGAAGAATACGAATGGCAAGGAAGAACAAGAAACTAGAGGCCAGAAGACCATGGACGGTCTAGTTAGAGATCTGCCATTTAACGAAGACTGAGTCTTTGGGAATAGAATTGATAGGAGTGCAGTGTTTCTTGTTTGTTTTGTGAAGTGGGCAGTTTTTGGTGAACACATACCGCATGGTAAGGGGAGGAGAAGGAAACCATTTATTCACGTATTTAACCATATTTTGTACCCTCTCCGCAGTGTGATGAGTAAGGTACACATTTGTCTCCTGAGAGCTCTTAGTTGGGTTGGGGATACACAGAGGCATTTGTAGTGTGGTAAGTGCCATACATGACAGGGGAAGTGCCAGATATATTATAGGAGGAACAAGTAGGAGGGTTATACCTTAATGTAGACGTGGGGGAGGGGGGAGGGTTGGGGATCAAGGAAAGTTTCTTGAAGAATCATTGTTTTAGCTAAGCCCTCTGAGTTTTTGGGTAAGTGATATCAGGTAGTGTGATTCCTCAGACTTTGTTATTCTTTCTCAAAATTGCTATCTTCTGTATTTTCAGAGTTTTATTCATTTTAGTTTAGTTCAGTTTTTTAAAAATTATTTGTCATTATTTTATAAAAATGAAAAAATGTTTTTAAAATCCAGGTCATACCAAAAAATATAAAGAAACAAGTCATCCCAAATTTGGATCACAAAAGTAAGCAGTACTAACATTTTGTGACTATTTCAGACATCTCTGTAGGCAGATACACAGAAGAATTTATAGAGACTAGTTTTATGAAATGAAATAAACTAAATGCTATTTTTTAGAAAATTAATTTAGTCAGAAAAATGAAACAATTTAAGGGACAGGAATTGTTTTAATACAGCAGTTACTTCTTTAAAAAAAAATGGTGTTCCTTTGGCCCTGACCAGTGTGGCTTAGTTGGCTGGGTGTCATTCCACAAAGCGAAAGGTCCCTGGTTTGACTGTTGGTCAGGGCAGGTGACTGACTGGGTTGCAAGTTCACATGCGAGATGCAGCCGGTCAGTATTTCTCCCATCACTGTTTCTTTTTCTCTCTCCCTTCCCCTTTCTCTAAAAATAAGTAAAAAAAATTTTAAATGGTGTTTGTTTGGTTTTTAAGAAGGTCTTTTGAGTGGCTTGTGGAACTATTGTTTTACCCCAGGTTTCAGTTTGATAGTATTGATTTCTTCTGTGAGAGTGGCTTGGGTTGAGTGGTACAATTGAGTCTAGTCCCTGCTGGGGAACCTTTTACCTGGTGAAGTGACCTGTACCTGGGATCACTCTCCTGCCAGGAGGACACCTTTGGACTTTTAGTACCTTTCTCTCAAAAAAGCAGCACAGTGTCCTGGATTAATAAGTGGCCCTCTGCTCATGTCTCTGGTTATTTTCACTCCTTTGGTTTTACCTCTTTCCAAACTGAAGGGTGTTAGAGTTCTCTGGATTTTTTTTAACTCACTTTCTTCTGTATTGCTTCATGATGTGCACGTGTGTGCACATACTCACACGTGTACGCACATTTTCTAGATATTAAAGGAGGGTGGGGGTAACGTGTGTATAACTTCTCCACTCCACCAATATGCAATTTCCTTGCTGGAAATGAATAGCCAATTGTACCAATAACATTAATTGAATAGTCCATACTCCCTCTCTGATTTGAAATATCTAAATAGGCTTTTTATTATCTACTGAATGTTTGTGGTTCTATGTCTAACTATCTGTCTGTCCATTATTAGCCTATATCAAACTTTTCATTATTGTTGTACAATAGTATGTTTTTACCATTTGATAAAGCAAATGTCATTGCCTTGTTTGGTTATTTTTAGTATTTCGCTATTAATTAAACTGATGATACACATTCTTGTGTGTCCCTCCTTCCTGTACAGTTGACCCTTGAACAGTGCAGGGGATTGGGGCAAAGTAAGCTAGAGAAAAGAAAACGTTATTAAGAAAACCAGAGAAAATACATTTATAGTGTTTACTGAAAAATACCCTTGTATTAGTGGATCCATGAAGTTCAAACTACTGTTGTTCAGGGTCAGCTGTATATATGTCCAACATGGATAGTCAGCAACGTCTCAAAATGAAGCAGCGTGTCTTTATTCTCCCAGACAGGAAAAGGGCTGTGGACGCTCTCTTAAAGTCTCACGCGTTAGCCATTATTATTGCTGCGTAGTCCATTTTTTGGATTTTTCCATTTATTTACCAGTACTTTGACACAATCTTCATTTTGTATCTCAGATCTTCTGTCTGAGCCCTATTCTCCCTGAAGTCTCTACCTAAAATCCTTTGGAATTTCCTTTAAGGTAGGGTCTCTTTGTGGTAGAGACCAAACTCAGTGTTGGTTTGTTTAAAAATGTGTTCCATATTAATTTTTAAGGATAATTTCAGTGACATATATCAATAATTACATGTTGATGGCTATTTTGCTTAGAATTTTGAAGATATTCCAGACTTCCGGCTTCACTATTATTGACAGTCATTTGTTTTTATTTATTCTGTCTAGGGTTCACCGATCTTCCTGATTTCAGAGAACTGGTGTGTCTACAAATCTGAGAAATCGCTTTTAGAATCGCCTGTTCTTTACTATCAGTGTTACGTTGGTGGGGGGCGAGGGGATTCCGAATAAACGTGGTAGGTCTTCTCCCTCTGTTGTCTATTTGTCTATTACTTGTCGATGGGGCACAAGGGAATATTTTTAAGTTACAAAGAATCACGGTGCCGTGAATACCCGTGTACTCACCACCGAGTTTTGAAAAAAGAACAAGAACCGTACCATTGCCTTGGGGTCTTGTGTGTGTTCCTTTCTATTCCTATCCCTTTTTTCTCCTTTCAAAAGTAACTACTTTGGGTTTTGTGTTATTTTCGTGTTTTACTCCTAGTTTTGCTACATATGTTCTTTTTTTTTAAGCAATGTTTTGTTTAGATTTATAGTCTTTGTAGCTTAATAAATTATAATCGTTTTCTAAATGTGTTTTCTGCTTTTATTGTTTAATATTATATTCTGATGTTTGTCCTTATTGCGTGTAGCTACAACATTCTCATTGCTCCTTTGAGTTTTTCCCATTGAGTTAAATTTTACTTATTTCATTTTTCATTCTAGAAGTTCTATTTTTTCAAACCCACTTGACCATTTTTTTATTTTAATTTTTAAAGTTTCTTCCTCACTAGCAAGCTTAATCTTTAGGCATATTAAACATACCGTTTTCTGATTATTTCAATATCTGATGTCTTTGACAAGACTGATTTAACTAGCTATTTATTCATCATGATATCGTAATTCTATTGTTATTTTGACTGTTGGTTCATTTCCATTGGAACTTCATCTTGGAGACTGAGATTCAAGAGACTATTTGTTGGTTTCTTTGGGTTACTTGGAGCATTACCAATCTGAGATTACTTGATAGTAAATTTTTCATCTGAGTATTTTCAGATAACATAGCTTGAATTCTGGCCACTAATTTGTGTGAAAGGGAGTTTTATTTTTCTGAATAGAGACTCAACAGCTGAAGTCAAAACAGGCAGCTTTACTCTGTCCTGTGCCACCCCAAGGCTCTCTCACTCACCTTTGTGCTGATGAGAGAGCCTTGAGGAGTTTAATGCAGGGTGGTGGGTGGGAGCCTCCTCTTAGCTTATTTGCATTGGCTCTGTTAGCCCTAAGCTTTATCTTCTTCCTCTGTGGACTCAGAGTGCTGAAAACAAGATCGGGGTCACCTGCATTGGATCATTCTCAAGGCTCAAGCCAGCTTGCTTGGCTTCCTACTGTCTCTTCACTTTTGGCTTTGCTAACTCATTAGTCATTGAAAAAAATACTTTTATATTGTATTTTGGTTGTTTACCATGGGAGTCATTCAAGGAATCTAGTCTTCTATATACTGGAAATAAAGGATAATTAAAATTTTTTTCTATTTAAAGACATGTATTAAACTTAGTTCCTGAGGTTATTGTGGGTTTGGACATTTCTTCATGGACTTTCTCCCATTTTACCTTAGTAGTAATTTGCTAAAATATATGATAATATTTTTGGTGTGTGACATGTTCTTTTAGAATCAGTCATGCAATAAGATTAATTCTAGGGAATCACATATATCCTTAGAACAAATGGTGTAATGAATCTTTACTCTCCTGAGGCTGTTAGGGAATTAATTTTCTTAGGCGAGAATACCTCAAACCCAGAAGCACATAATATGTATTTCATAATCAGATTTTAGTTTTAGTTTAAGTTTTTTTTGTTTTTTTTTCTTTTTATTCTGGTTAGAGATAGTAGAAATATATCATAATAATATCTTTTAAAAATAATTACAGTGGAAGTATGCAAGACTTAACAGCGCAAGTGACTAGTGATCTTCTGCAGTTCCCAGAAGTGACTATTGAAGCCCTTGGAGAAGATGAAATAACATTAGACTCTGTACTTCGTGGAAAGTTTGCGGCAGGTAAAATATTATTGCTGAAAATTTACGAATTTGATTGATTTGTAAGATACTAATAAGCATCTATTGCAATTTCTTTATGGTGAACGAGAAGCAGAATCTGGTTAGAGTGGTCTTATGTAAATATATAACATCTACAACTACAGGTGTAATAGCATCTACATACTCTATGACACATTTTCAGTCACTCTCTGGGGGGTATAGTTTATTTTTCTCATTAAAAGTACCATATATTTTATATTTTTTAGTATTGAGTTGGAAAGCAGAAATAACATACAGCTGGTTTTTCTTTATAATCAATACCTTTTATTGCTAAGTTTGAAATAGAACCTAAACAGTCTTATGAATAGAAAATTTCTGATTTTTAGGGCCCCGCATAAGACAAAATATTCAGAAAATCTTTCTGTAATTCCATTAATCTGAACAAGATCTCAGTATACGTTTTAGATTATATAATACAGCCGAAAAACGTACCAAAGAAGCCATTAAATTGTGGCTTTCAGTTTAGTGAAAGGTACTGCAGCAGACTTTTCTGAAAGTGAATATCACAGCCATCCTTCCTAGCAGGAAGACAGTCAAAGCATATTTATTGGGCACTTAGCTATTTACAGTGCTATTCTCTTGAATATTAAAAGTAGGAATAGTATTCAATATATGCTAGGTGCTGTGACAACTTTTTATTGAGGTTAAGTATTAGATTTTCTAAGAAGTATTGTTCTGTGTAGTTCAGAATCAAATAGGTGAAGCAACTTGATCTTAGTTGCACAGCAAGTGGCAAAAATGACCTTTGAACCCATGCCTTCTGTGTCACCACTGTGCCATGCTATTTCATTAAACCCTGTAGTCTCCCCTCCACCATAATCTAGTATATCCAACTATCTGTTTACCTAGATATCTGCAGGAGAGACATTGCAAATTTAGTAGTGAAAGTTATCACCATCCATCTAGCAGCTCAAGGGAAAATTCAGAGTCTGTTCCTGATTCTCCTGTTTCACTCAGGGAGCCATATCTTATTCATCAGCAAGCAGATCCTTTTAGTTCTGCCTCTAAGATGAACCTTCAGTCAATCAACTTTCCCCTCTTAATGGCAACCAATCAAGCATAAGTATCATCCCCCTACTTCTCTGTGCTTCCCCCTTGTGGTCCATTCTCTACATAGCAGCTGGAGGAACATTTAAAAACATAAATCAGATTGTCAGTGTCCTGCGTAATACCCTTTAGTTACTTTATATTGCATGCAGATTAAAATCCAAACATGACAAGTAAGGGGCCAAGAAGGGCTTCTGATAATATTTCCTGTTGTTATATTAGTTATGTCTCAGTTGGAATTTGAACTCTTCTGGAATAGTCCTGTGTTACATTTTACAACACCTATTTTAACTGTTAAGGTGTAATGTAAAGTTTGAGCTTTCGAATTAGATAGACTTGGGATCCCACTTCTGGCTCTGGTTGGTATTGTAGCTGTGCGGCTTTGGGCAAATTATTTAACTGTATGAATGTTTAGTTGCCTTATCTCTGTATTTAAGGTATGACAAAGAATAAATGAGATAATGTATTTAATCACCTAGTATGGTGCTTTTACTGAATGGTTACTTAATTATTGCAGTAGTAGTTCAATTTATTTTACTAAATTGAGGACCACTCTGTTTTATAAATGTTTAGATTTCAATTTGGAGATATCATGTAAAGTTTTGTATAATGAGCTATCTATTATACATGTAAAAGCTTATAATTGTGTTGTGTACATACAGTGTTAAAATAAGCAACATATTTGCTTTGTTTTTCTTCTAGGGAAAAATGGACTTGCTTACTTGAGTTGCGGTCCACAACTTGAGGTAGTAAACTCTCTGACAGGAGAGCGGCTGTCTGCATACAGATTCAGTGGAGTGAACGACGAGCCACCTATAATCCTAGCCGTGAAAGAGTTCTCTTGGCAGAAGAGAACCGGATTGTTAATTGGATTGGAAGATGCAGAAGGGAGTGTTCTCTGTCTGTATGACCTCGGGATATCAAGGGTGGTTAAAGCAGTTGTTCTTCCTGGAAGGGTAGGTACTGTTTAAGACATGCGGACATTCTGTTTTCAAAACTGAACCCCTACTGGTTACACAGGTAGTTTCACTTTGTGAAAATTCATTGAGCTATATATGCACTTCTGATTGGTTCACGTTTATGGAAGTATGTTATTTTTCACTTGAAAATTCAAAATAAAGTTTATAAAAATATTTATTACTGTGGGCATTTTTTGTGTGTGACTACAGCTGACCCTTGAACAATGCAGGGGTTAGAGGCGCTGATTCCTATACCTCCCCGCCCCCCCCCTCCCCCCCAGCACAGCTGAATATCTGCTTATAACTTTTGACTCCCCCAAAACTTAATAGCCTATTGTTGACTAGAAGCCTTACTGATACATTTAACACATACTTTGTATGTTACATGTGTTATATGCTGTATTCTTACAATAAAATAAGCTAGAGAAAAAAATCATAAGGAAGAGAAAATGCATTTATGGTACTGTACGTACTAGGAAAAAAATTCATGTGAAAATGGACCTGTGTGTGGAGTTCAAACCCATGTTGTTTAAGGGGCAACTGTGTAGCCTTGGAGCAATATGGAAAACATGTCTTTGTTATTAAGATTTGAATGATATATCTAAGTAGTGGTTTCATTTATAGTTACCATTTATTCATTCTAATGTCTGTATGTCCTCCATATGCCAGGCATCTGACCCAATAGTAATTACAGAAGTACTTTGAATTTGATTTGTCTTCAGTAGGTTTGTGGCAGCTCTTCCATACATGGTGAGAACATGCATACACTTAAAATGCACACACACACCCATATAGAGTCATGGGAAAGTAGAATTCTTTCTACACTTGGTGTGAAAAAAGTATGTACTTTAGATATGCATAAAAATGTATGTATGGCCCTTGCCCGTGTGGCTCCGTTGGCTGGAGCATCATCCCGTACACGAAGAGTTGGGGGTTCAATTCCTGATTGGGGTGCATACTGAGGTTGCGGGTTCAGTTCCCAGTCAGGGTGTATAGGAGGCAGCCAATGGATATTTTTCTCCCTCTCTCTAAAATCAAACATTTAAAATTTTTTTTAAAATGTGTGTATGTATATGTAATGTATATAGTCACAGAGTTTATAAAGTTAAAAGGGAAGCTAATGACGAAATATATTTTTACAGTTGAGGAAGACTCTGGGCTAATGTGGAAGTCTGAAGTAATTTATAGCTGAGTATCTTATATGTACTTGCCAATAGTGATGATTCTAAGGCAGAATTAATTTAGTAATACATATATTGAAGTGCTTATTATAAATCATGCTATGTGCTGGATTTTGAGGATAAGTAGATGAATTTAATTGGTTCCTGCTGTCAAAAAGCTTGTGGTCTAGTAGGAGAAGACCAATAATAAGCTTATAGCATAAATATAAGTACTTTCACAAATTCAACCATTTAGAACATGGAGAACACTTGAATAATTTCTACTCAAAAAGATTGGACATTTCAGGCAAAGGGACCAGCATGTAAAAAGTCACAGTATATGGAGCATTTGGAAAACCAGGCTTATTTAGAATCGCTGGGGGAGAAGAGAAGGAAGAAGTAGGAGCCAGAAATAGTGAAGATTGAGACTGTGAATAGCTTTGTTTGCAATTAGGGGCTTCCTCCTAAAGTCTATGGTGAAGTCATTTTAAATTGAAAGCAGAACTCAAGTGTAAAAAGCTCCTTGGATTGGGGTAGTTTAGGTAAATGATGATGAACTGAACCAAAGAAATCACAGTAGAAACAGGGTGGGACAGCTTCAGTACACACTCAGGAGGTAACACGGACAGGACTTGGTTATTCGGATTAGAGTAACTGAGAAGGAACTTATCTACGTTTTTGTAGTTCATTTGGGTGCATGGCTGTATCACATGGGAAAGAATATAAGAGACGGAAAAGATGGGAAGAACAGTAATAGCTAATGTCCACGGAAGATCAACTAGCTGTTTCTGGGGAGTAGTGCACAGTATCCTCTCTTAAATTTGTGTGCTTCTAACTGTCTCATTTTAAAATAAAACACGATAGCATTATTGTCTAGTTCAACGGTATTTGTATGAGGAATGGAAGCTGTGACAGATTCCTTACCCCTCACTGAGGAAATCAAAGAAAATATGCTTTAGTATTTAGAGACATTATTAACATAATTTAGAAAAGGAAGACAGTCCATGAAATTACATCTTTCAGAATTGGAAACACTGTGGAATGTTTTGTGTACTAATGGAATGTAGACAGAGGCAGGCTCTTGTCAATAGTAAAAAATTATAGCCTGAAACAAACACTAATTTTATATTAATGTATATAACATGGGTAACAAATTTCCTCTTTTCTTTCTAGGACATTTATCAGTATTATAGTAGAAATCACCAAATAATTAACACATCACATACCTAATTAACATTTGTGAATTAATAGGAAACAGAAGGAAAGCTAAGCATAAAAAAAATATGGACTATTAGGTACGGACATTCATGAGATGAA